>JAHWFO010061024.1:2442161-2459947 GCA_023313115.1 Rhysida immarginata | reverse complement strand
CACCCCTTCATAGGACAAACGTGACTTCAAATACCCGGAACGTCACACAATTAATGTAACTGGACCAAGCAATCCGCACAAAACGTCCAGGATAGACTGATCGGAAGGGTGTCGTATCAATATTACACCATGACAAAGCCAGACCGCATACATCTTTAACCACTCGAAACAAATTGCTTAGTCTTGGCTGGGATGTTTTGCCTTATCCTCCGTACTCACCTGATCTGGCCCCTTCAGATTATCAGTCCTTCAGGTCACTGCAGAAATCTGTGAATGGGAAAACCTTCAAAGATGAAGAGGCCGTTAAAAACACCTCGACTGGTCTTTTGCCAATAAAGCCCAGGCGTTTTATGAACGTGGCATAATGAAGTTGACAGAACAATGGCAAGAGGTAATCGATAAAAATGAACAATATGTAATTGATTGAAATTTACCTTACGTTTTCAGTAAAGTATGTTTTTTTACAATTAAAAAAAAAACGAATGAACTTTTGCCAACCCAATAAAAAGAAGTTTTGCTAGATGGTCTTTATGAAGTTGGAATTTCTTCCCTCAACGAACGATAGTTTGAGAAGCATAAGAATAAAATATTCGCTTTAATATTCTCGTCTTCATAATTTTATTTCTTTTACTTAGGATTGTTTTCAATTTGAGAAGTAGTTTCTCAAACGAAAAATATCCTGTTCTAAGACAGCTGTATTATAAAGAAAATATTAGATTAACTTGTAAGCCTTCATCCAATTTGTGATTTTTTTTTGAAAAGTTAAAAGACGTACTCAATTATAATTCAATTCCTAAAGCATTTAACATTTTCATTATTGATAGAAGATTTTTAAGAGGATTATTTTTCCATTGCTCTTATTCTGACGTTCAAGACTACTAATCAATTACGAAAAGAATGCAAGGCTTTACCATAAGGGAAAAGCTCAGAGAATAGAGCGATCTCATTACAATGGGTTCCTTTATATAAAAAAACGCACGTAGTGAGCTAAATACCCTTGGTGCATTTAAAGTCTTCTATTTCAAGTTTTGGAACAAAGCTGTTTAATCTTTTCCTCTCAAACTTTCATTAGTTTCTTTTTTATCCTATTGGAACAGTTCCTTTTTCTCCTTTCGAATTTTAACCTTTTTTTATTCGCCTTCTTTTTACATTGGCGAGGGGATCAAGAACGTCAAACTGTGAAGTGTCCTCTCATCATCGATCAGGGCGCACGGAGACCACCACCTAATCACCCGTCATTCAACTAATGGGATTCCTTCTGCCTCATAAATTTACACAATTACGCGGAATCATTTTAACACCAGCTCTACCGAGAAGGATTTTCTATCGGATTCTCTTTTCAACGCTTCTGTTGAAATCAATTTCTAATTAACATATAGATTTTACGACGCATAAATCCCTTCATCATATCGCCGCGAAAAATGAACTTCTCGACTTCCTTCCATTCTCGGCGTTCTGTGATAAAACAGACGAGCTATCCGGTTGCTTTCACACTTCATAGATGATATTTATTATATGTGCTTTCTTTTTTTTTTAATTTATAAAGAATTTTGCTTTGATGACTAGGTAATAAATTTTATTCTGATTTGCGGAATAAAAATACCGATACCTTGCATATATCTGATCGCAGTGCAAGAATACTAGCCGCGCGCGACCACTGTTGACCGGTGTAGCTATATAGATCCTGCTTAATTATACTAGGACATATATATACAGGACATTTATCATTTAGTCTCGTGCTACCGGGCTGTAGCAACGCCTCCTAAAGATAAGGCCTGAGCGCGAAAACGTCATACATTGTTACATCATCATCGGAAGATACGTTTAATCGCATTACTACCAATAATAAGCCCTGAAATGCAATTAAACGTATCTTCGGATGATGATGTAACAATGTAAGACGTTTTTGCGTTCAGGCCTTATCTTTAGGAGGCGTTGGCTGTAGACGCTAGTTGACAAACTCTTGCATCGCCAATCCGCCACTTGATTCTTTTGTTCGAGCGTGGAAAATTTTAATCCCGTCAATTATTCAGAAGCAATTAAGGTTGTTAGACAAATAACATTTCGTTTAATAACAATAGAATATTCAATGTATTGTTCCATCATTTCATTTAACATTTTTTTAAAAGCTTTTATTAAACTTGCAATGTTAGTTTGTTTAGGTCAAATCTTGTATTCAATATTAAACCAACTTCCCGACAAGCTAGGGAGCTGAAACTTGACACATACACAGAATCGATGACAATTTATGTTAAATAAAAAAATTTTCAAATTGGTACAAAATATTTGTTGTGACAATTGAACAATTCGTTATGGCGAGAGTTAAATGTATCTATTGTTTATTGTTGGAAAATTAAGCTTTATTGTTGCCACTAAATAAAACATTATAAAAGCTTGGTTTGAAAAATCTCTTTTCCTCTTATCTTGCTTGTTTTTGTTTACCAAGATATAACAAACAAGCATCTTAACTTAGCTGGTATAGCATCTGCAGCTAATTAAAGTTATAGATAAGTTTAAATCTAGTCTGTTAAATTTTAACGACCTCTTAATGGAAACGGATAATGCAAAACAGCTTGAGACGATAATACAGATTATCAAAATTAAATTTCCCCAAATTTACCTATACAAAAGGTCGCCAATAGAGGAACTATAGCAAGATTGCTATCTCATCTGCATAAACTGCAACTAGGGACAACATACGCAAATGACGAATCAGATAAAAGACGGGAGACAACGTCAATGCGTTCCAGACCGATATTCTTGCAGGCCGTGCACTTCCCCACATTGTTCTTATTGTTCACACTTGAAAACCTTAGACGAACCCCACCATGTACGGTACCTAGTAAGGTGGTTTTTAGGAGAGATGGAAACGTTTTCGTTGAAAAAATTACGTAAATCACACATTAGCTGCAATTAAATGAAAATTTTTTGTGTTGATTTATATTTTTATGCACTACATAAACAAAATTAAACATTAAACAGGTGGTGGCCTTACAGTATAACAGAGGGACATCAGGAGTTCCAACTAGTTTCGCCATTTATTCCCGGCTTTGTCCAGGATATATACAGCAAGAGGCATGCAAGCCTTTATATGAAGAGTGAATGAAATATTTTTATTGGAAAATTAGCATGTGTCCCACATCATGTGGGAGAGTTGCCTCAGTGAACATGTTATATTTTCCTGTTCTTTTCTTGTATTTTTTTCCGCCTGCTTTCGCGTCCACACATGTTACATTGCTGTCCATGCATAGTGCACGATTCATGCAACCATTTCTGGCATGTAATGCACTTTATCCAGTCAACAGTTTCTGTAGTGTCATAATAGTTTTCAAGACATTCAATGCAGTTGTCAGCACTTGATGAAAGACTTTGATTTTTCCCTTTTGCCTTCTGCTCTTTTGCATTTTTATAAGCTTTTTATAACTTTGCTGTGTTAGTTTGTTTAGGTCAAATCTTGTAATCAATATTAAACCAACTTTCCGACAAGCTAGGGAGCTGCAATTTGACACACTTGTGCAGAATCGATGACAATTTATGATAAAGAAAAAAATTTTCAATGGTACTAACTCATTACTACGAATTGATTGTTGTAACAATTGGACATTTCGTTATGGCGAGAGGTAAATGTATCTATTGTTTATTGTTGCAAAATTAAGCTGTATTGTTGCCACTAAATAAAACATTATAAAAGCTTGGTTTGATAAAACCTTTTTCCTCTTATTGAAGTTGTCACTTGGCTGGACATTTTCCTTTTATTCCTGTTTTCCTCTGAAGTCAGAACTGCCTCTAAATGTAGCCTTGCATGAGGTCGCGGTGCATCCAGTTTTGGAACAGGTTGCACGTCATGCAAATGCCTAGATGGAATGTGTTGTTCCTGTCCGGAAAGGCCTTGAGTTGGAGCCTGGCTGGCAAGCTGTAGTCTCCGCTGAAGGTGGCTCTGAGTTTAAGCTTGAGCTTACTCCAGAAGAATCCAGCAGTGTGGTGAATGAAGCAGCCAGTGATGATGAACCACATTTCTTTAATAACACTGTGAAGTTGACTCTCCGACCACTCTCCTCTAGGAGCTGCATTTGGTTTGCGTCGGTATTTGCGAGGCATGGCCACTGATCTCTATTTGCGGTGGTTATAGAGATCAGTGGGCATGGCAGTCTGCAGAATGTTAAGGATATTAAAATTTTTAATCTTTATAAACAACTAGCTGATATACCCGGCGTTGCTCGGGCTCCTTTTGGATGAAGTTTTGCAATTCTGAATATGGACATTCAGTGAAAATGTACCTATGAAAAAAAGTTAGATTATTGTTTAATGTTTCAGCAATGACGTATACTGCAAGTAAATTTTCGTTTTAGGTTGAATTGTGACATATTGGTTCTGTTGATTAAAATGTTTATCTCCCTTTCTACAATTTGGATGCCATTGTGATACCCTCCTCCTTTTTATAAATCAGCTAGCTCAATCTCAGGCAACTCCCAATACTAAATTCCACTAAGTAATCAACAGCCAATGTGTCGGGTTCGAAAAGGAAAAACTTTTCTTTAAAATTCTTTCTTAAGGTGCTTAAGGGTGAAATATTTCAAAAGAAATAAGTAGGCAAAGTGTTAGAGTCACAACAAAATCAATCTTTATTTTAAGAAAAATTATTGATTGGAGAAAAATAATAAATGCAAATGACCTTAACTTCTAAAGATAAATTGACTAATAAAAATTGACTATATCAAAAATTCAAGGTAATTGAAAAATGCAGCTGCTTGATTAAATTATGATAATCAAAATTAAAGCTTATATTATTCTTATTTAAATGCAAACCTTAATCATTACAATATTATCAAAGATTTCAATATGATTTTGTGCTCAAGTGACCACTTCTTCTCCTCTGCCACGTGTCAATGTGATCAAGAAAGGATCGATAGGCAATGTTAAGCAAGTAAATTTATTAAAAATAAAATAAATAAATAAAGTTGACGCACTGGAATGTATCAAGTGAAAGTCACAATTCATCTACACGAGGCACGAACTCTTGCATGACGTGGGAATCACCTCTGACGTTGTCACTAAATGGAGTTCTAACAGACTGTTAGAATAACTCTTCAAACAAAAAAAAAATATAAATACAGTCCACAGTTCTGAAGCACGGCGAAGCAGACTACTTGAGTTAATTAACAAATCAAGCGACGCACTATGCCTTTCGTTCGTCGCACACTTCGCTGACAGTCAATTTCTCGGTGAGAAAATACTACCGACGGGACCGCCTCCACTCTTGAGCTAAGGTTGGATATCAAAATATGAGGTGAGTGAAGATACAAGAAGATAACTCAGTTCTAAAATTAAATGTCGTGGGATTTAATTACAAAACTCACTGTCCGGTTGTCGGTACTGTTATGTTCGGAAAGTAAGACACAGTTCAGGGATTAAGAAAGCAAAGTTCACAAATTCACGGTCGGCGAGGTAGATGCAGAGATTCGTGTCGTTGAAGCATGCGGCTTACGGAGAAGCCAGCGAAAAGGCGGAGTATTCCTCCTGTTCCTTGTTCGTGGTACAGGGCGAAAGAAAACGGAAACACTCCAGCCCAGACGCTGTCAACTCGGTCAACTCCAGCCGTCTCAGGAAACGCCGCTTCAAAATACGAGAATAGTTCAGTTCGTACGTGACAGTGGAAGAAAGTCAAATGTCTAAACACTAGCACACGTACCTGACGAGGGAATGGACTCGGCGACTCGTCGTTGTCGTTGCTTTCGCTCCGACGTTCTCGGGCGTCGTTCGCACACGATCATGTTGGCCGCTCGCCTTCTTGCTCGACGCTGTCGTAAGCCAAGGGCGCCAGTAATCGATACAGGCACGTGGCAAGGGTGCTTACGAGGGGTTGCGCTTGTTGTTGGCAAGTTTCGTTGTCTTGTTGTTGGCAAGTTTCGTTGTCGGCGACCGCTTCGGCTGCTTCTATAAGTGGCGGACGTGAAGCTCCGTCTCCCGTCGGTTCCTCGTGGCGGGGAATTGCCTGGCGCCGCTGTCGAGAGCTCGCTCGCTGTCGGCTTGCCTGATGCTGGCGACGGCGAAAGTTCGTTCGTCGTCGGCGTCCGTCTCCTTGCTCTGACGGGTTATTAACGAGCCGCTGTTCCTGCCGACGCTTGTCGTCGTTTCGCTCTAACGTCGAGCGAACATGGCAAACGATGTTTTCCTTACGATTCCTCTGTCGTATTCTCTAGTCGTTCGTCCTTCCCGCTCGCTTTCCTCTGACGTCGATCGCCGTCGGCCAATCCCACTCCGAAACGTCGAACTCTCGGATTGTCGTCCAATCCTACTTTTGTCTTATTGTCGCCTCGGAGAACCGAACGTGAAAACGTCTTCGAGCGACGATGTTTGACACGTGACATCCTCGCATTTTCTATCAATAAACTCAGAATTCAAGAAATAATTCTATTCCTTAACATATATCTAGCAAATTCAAATAAATTTCATCACTTACAAAACAGTCGCCAGTCTGAAGTCTTATATCCACAATAGTAAAATCACAATACACAACTTTTATTTGTCCAAAAGCATTACACCACTGCACTGACCTTTCACATTTAAAACACAAATTTCTCTTGAAGATCAAACGCTGTACTTTGAGAGAGGAATTTGGATCAATCTCCCTATGAGTTCGTAGATTCTCTCAAAATGTCTAAGGAGAGTTCGACAAATTCGTACACTCAATCCAATGTAGTTGATTCGTAGCTTGAAGAATCTCGGTTGCCTTCTCAAATCGTGTTGACTCACAATGCATCCTCCTTTCACTTGCAAAATTGTATTACTCCTCTTAGAAGTCGTCTCGCTCTCACAGACTTTAGAATTGCTGATTCTTAAAATTCACCATCATCAATAATAAATCTCTGCATTAGGGGAATCTTTGCATAACATCTACATCTCAGTAGGTATCCACTTAACATCTTACTTTATCACCCAGTTATTATTCTTAAGATTATTTCTTACTTAATAGTGTGGAGAGTTCTCATTACTTCAATACACATCAGTGGGGGTTTTCCAAAATATCTCTAAACACAGGCGAAGTTCTCTTAACATGCCACCTAGGCTACTTCATATCATATGCTCATCACTCCATGACATTTCACTTCACACATTGCCTGTTACATTTATGTGGTGAGACCCTTGAAGAAAATGCGAGGAGAAGAAGTGTTCCTTAAATCATTTTCCAAACACATGAATGTAGATTCACTCACTGCATAACAAATAAGGGCTCCCTTCCTCAACATTTAATCCACCAACTCTATAAAATTTTCCATTTTGCTTGTGGGACGCATGGCTCCATCCGCTTCATAGAGGTTTAGAATCTGTCTCACCCCCCCCCCTCTTTGCACAGAGCATCCTTTTATAATTTCTCAGTTTCCGGCCTCACTTTCGCCAAGAAAATTTAAATAAAATCCCTCAAAAAACACGTTTACCCAACAAATAAACCTCAATTCTTAACTTCATGAAAGACATACTCTATGAATTGCTAAACAATACTACCTCATCAATTATTCAAAAGACCAAAATCATGTCAAGTCATAAAAAGTCACAAAGATTATTATTTCCGTTCTACATTGACACCCCCTCTACCTAACAACTCATTGACAAAAACCCTATTTATCTATTTTTATCAAAATAACTCAATTGTAGATCACAATACAAATGAAACACTAATAATTATCTCATCTATAGGTGAATCACAAATAAAGAACCTATATCTCCAAAGACCATCACAAAATCTATTATAAAGAATCCTCAAAAATTCACCTTTGTGAATCAACATCTTAAATATTCAAAAGAAACACGTGAAACGTCACAGAATCATTCACACGTTCCTTTTTGTTTGTCTTAGCTTCTCGCATACTAAACATTAAGAGCTACACAGGCCGTACACAACATGAATAAGATTTCAACAGACGTTATACTAACAGTGATTTTTTTTTTATAATTATAGGCCTAACATCAATTAGCTAGTGTTTACAAAAGGCCTAGCATTTTTTGTTGGAAACAACAGCACTTTCATTTATTAGTTTTTGTTTTCAATAGGCCTAACACTTTTTAGCTTAAAACAACAATAGGCCTAACATCAATTATATATTTTTAACAAATGGCCTAACAGCAATTACCTATTGTTAACATTAGGCTGTAATTAGCTTTGGCTTAATATTAATTTCCTACTGATGACAGCAGTCCTAAGATTTTTTAGCCATATTTAACAAAAGGCCGAGCATTAATTAGCCTTTTTAAACAATAGGTCTAATTTTTTTTAGCCATATTTTACATTTGGCCTAGCATTAATTAGCCCTTTTTTACTATAGGCCTAACATTATTCAGTCATTTTTTTTAACAGGCCTAACATTTATTAGCCATTTTCAATAATAGACCTAACATTTTTAGCCGTATTTAGCAATAGGCCTAACATTTATTAGCCCTTTGCTACTGTAGGCCTAACATTTTTCAGCCATTTATTTAACTATAGGCCTAACATTTTCAGCCGTATTTAACAATACGCCTAACATTTTTAGCCATTTTTTAAAATTCGGCCCAGCGTTCATCAGCCCTTTTAATCTTTATGCTTTTCATTTATTAGCCATTTTATTCAATAGGCCTAACATTTTTTAGCCATATTTAACAATTAGTTTAGCATATATGTCCTTTTTTACTATAGGCCTAACATTTTTCAGTCCTATTTTGCAATAGCCTAACATTTTTTAGACCTTTTTACTAATAGGCCTAACAGTTTTTAGCCATTTTTTTCAATTGGTCTAGCCTTTTTCAGCCTAGGCCTATTTTTCAATTTAACATTTTTTAGCCATTTGTTTCAATCGCCCTAACATTAACCACATTTTAATTTAGTACTAATAGCACTGCAATTTAAATAAGAAATGTGTGCGTGCCTCGTCTAAGCTCTTTTAAATTCGAAAAGTACGTGTTTTTCGTCTTGGGCTCGTCTTTTCCGTGAGTGTGTGATTTATTTCATGCCTGTTATTGCCAATTAAAAATTTTTAAGGTAGAGGGGTTGGTCTCAATAGTCCCGTAACTGTTAGTCCGAATTCAATGACAAGCTTAACAGGTGAGCTTAGGTAGGAACTCGTACGCATATCATAAGCAGAATTTGAAAGTGTTGAAACATTCTCGAGTTTTCGTCGGACATACAAACGGGTAGTCAAACAGATTCACAAAAGAGCGAATCCAATTTTTGCTTTTCAGCATATCATAATGTAAGCTAAGTTTAGAATAAATCTATTTCCTGCATGCAGGACCATGAATGTAATAATTAGAATGTAGTTTTTCTTTTTCTCAAATTTCATGTTCTTTTCCTCAGCTGTCAATTAGCTTCAAAAGATGGCGTCGTTTATTCCACTCTAAAAATACTAATCTCGTTGCTTGCGGGAGGAGTATATTTTTTTTACACTCACCATGAGCCAGATAGGCCTTTTCCTAGTCTCTTATTGGTCCGTTCAGAGGGGCGTCACACTCAGAAAGACTCTGCCATCAAAGCGTTCTGGATTTATTTTTATCAACTGACTAGCAGAAACCCGTAGCTTCGCTCACGGCAAAATGGTATAAGTGAATTGACCCTCGTATTACTTCTATTGATTATGGCATTTTATGAACTCTTTACTAATCAGCAAAAACTTCAGGGAAAACTACATTACGATTTTTATTATCTCCATCCTCAATCAGTGTTGTCTTATTGTTGGTATGTCGCACATATAACTCGGCCGTTCAAAAAAACCTCGTTTCGGAGGTCTACTTCAATCACATAAACAGTTTGACTTTGGATTTGTTAATCGTAATGGCGAAATAACTTGACCGATTTCACCGATTACTGGTCCGAAAATTGGTGGCCTTTATGTTGTGCATTAAACGCTTCACTTACAGTCGTGTGCCATTGGAAAGCTGTGGTGGTTTAAGATTGCGAAGCAACACGATCGGAGTACCAACTTTTAGCCTAAATACATGTGAAGGCAAACCTGAATGGTTGAGAGCATTGAGAAACTCTATTGGGTAGTGAATAGCCTCATCTAGACTTAACATCGTATCCATTAATGTGAATGTTTTACATACGGTGGCTATTTTTTCAGAAACTGCTTCATTTATTTCCTCCGCGTTGTTTCTTGCAGTTATGATGGCAGCTTGCCAAGCTAATTGGTGTCTTTTTGTAGCAAATGTTCAAAATTCGGATAAGCAATGTCTATAATCTGGTCAATGGTTCCGACACATGGCATATTTGTGGGATGTTAATGCTGTAACTATCTTCGCCTTTAACGAATATTAGAGGATACTGCTACGGATCATAAGAACGATAAAGTTCATATATTCGTCCAAGACTGTTGTCACATGATCGCAGCACTAATCCCTGGAACCACAATCTTCATCAACCATCGATACCGCAACTTCGCTGGTTTTTGGAGCATTGTAGCGGCTTCGGTGCTCACCAACAGGTCGTTTTTCGACATGAATTACAATTTTATAGCTAGGAGGCATTTGTTCTATGGCCTTTGTGAAAATTAGTAATAACTAAATTTATTACTTTCATGAAGAATTTTTACTGTAAAGATTGCAAAATTTCTTTTTGAAGGGATTTGATCTTCTTCAGAGGTAAAATATATTTGAAGAAATTGAGCCCTTGTTTGCAATGGAGGTAGCTAACTGCCAATCAAATGATAAATTTGTCTATGTACATTATACGTTGGCATATAGTACCTTCTTTAACTTCTTTACCTCTAGAAGATGTCATTGCAAAACATGTATTGTATTTTCCAATGTTCTGCTGGTAAAGTTTTAATGTTTGATCTGTTTCAGTTAGTATATTTTTAGAATTTCCCGAGGTTCAGTATCATTTAGTTGCACTTTTCCATTGAAACAACACATTCCCAATGGTTCTTTAAGCCATTTTCTTGTACCGGAATGTTTACAGATTTTATTCATTTTACCCATAGATAGACCTTTCTGGCTTGAATACTCACTGCTTGGTTGGGAACCAAATGCAGACCGAAACTCAGTGACAGAATTTTTTTCAAGTGGGCACCGTAATTCTGTCTCTGGTTTGCGTTAGAAGAATCTCGTCCTACCCTGACGTCTTGCACTGGTGGGATTTCTTGACTATGGGCATTTTTACTTTGTTATTAAGGTTCGAAGTAGCGCTTTAAAGGGCTGTGTTTGAAAAGCATACAACCTTGCAGAGGCAACTCCTCCTATAGATAGGAAGTGTTGACAAAGGGCAGTTTTACCTCTGACGCGAATTTTCCTAACAAAATACAATAGAGACTGACCAGGTTCCGTATTTGTATCCCTACAAAAGGAAGTGGTCTCGCTTTCTCTCCGAAGAGATGACCCAATCTATTGGATCTGTTAAAAAAAATTATTTAAAGCGAAGCCGTTTTGGGTATGCGGGTATGCGCTTTCTTTATGGATCCTGTCAACAAAGTATTCTACTTTAATAAATTAAAAAATAAAATGTAGAATGATAAAATCGAATAAAACGGTTCTCTATTATCAGGTAATTACTTTTCATTGATAGATAGCTTTGCCTACTTGATAAGTTAACTATAATCTATTCATTGACAGTTTGAAGGGGCGTGGTGAAGGGAATTTTTACCAACCAATCATTGTGAAATAAAATCATGCTCTTAATTGTTTTAATTGTTTGTTTAAATTTTTAGCTGATTGTGATTGGTTGGTTAAAATTTCCCTCACTAGGCCCCTTCAATCCCTCCCTGAATAGACCGTAAACATTACGTGTTTTGGTTAAACTACGTGTTCACTGACTTCCCGTTAGGTGCTCTGATCAATGTTGTGAATTTGGTCAATTTCCATATTATTATTATTGTAAAATTTTTACTATCAATAGGTAATATTAGTAATTAGTAATAATTACATAAGAGTAGGATTTGTAGTAATATAAAATTAATTAAAAATTTATACTCCTTTTAATGGAAAATAGAAAAAAAAACCTAATAAAATCTTAATAAAAGTCACCCAATGTGGAGAAACACAGATAATGAGGTGGGAGTCTTATGGAGACTGATGTGGACAAAAAACACAGATGAAGAGAAGGTCTTGTAGAGTAATTAGTAATATTATTTATATCAGAAGTAGCAATTAGCGCTGCCTGGTGCTGCTACCCATGTGGAGTTGTCACAGCCATAAAGATAGCTATATAATCATTAAATAATCAAGGGACTTGAAATCAAATGCTCGCCAGGGCGGCGCTTCGATTCGTAAGAAAAATAGCAGACGACGCTGGTTAATAAGGCATTTCCCATAGAAATATTTGGTGGAGTTTGTTTTTTTAAGCATAACAAACAACGTTTAGTGTCTTTAAATATAGCGCGCTGCTACACGTTTGATTTATCGTCTATTTATCGTTTAATTAAATTTGTATGGATATAGATGAAACGATTGTGCTTTGATTGAGTGAATGGAGATTTCCGCGTGCATCAACCATTGTTGACGCAAGCACACCGGCCGATTATTGGCACAAAAAAAAAAAAAACTCTAATCTTTTTTTATATATATACAGAACAGACTGCTTTTGTTTATCCGTCGGCATATTGTTGGCGCGTGGCATATTTTTGGTCCGCGGCATATTGTTGGTCTGTAGCTTATTGTTGGCGCGTGGCATATGTTGATCTGTGGCTTATTGTTGGCGCGTGGCATATTGTTTGTGACAGAGCATTGTCAAACAAACAAACAAAAACACAAACAAACAAACCCCAAGTCATTTTTTAGAACCGATAGTTACTTATGTTTTCACAATGTGCGTCCGTCCGTCTGTCTGTTTGTCCGTCTGTCTGTTGGTGCTCTAGCTTTCGAACGCTTCTGGATTTTTGACTTAGGGAAATCGGAAGACTGAGTTCGTTGGTGAAAAAAATCGGTGAACTACTTCCTGTTCAAAAGGTCAAAAATAATAGAGGGGACCACGTTTTTCACTATACAATTCCATGTATAAATGGCCTGTGTATTGCCAAATGCTGTTCTCTCTTTCACATTCCATAGCTAAAGCAGAGAAAATGCTTGTGAATTAAGTGAAGACACGTGATGGTCTTCCTTGATGGCCAATATCAGTCAGAACTGGTTCAAGGGTATGTGGTTTAGTGGTACCATGAAGGTTCACTGGAAATTTTCAATGCTAACATATAGCATGTATTATATCAAACAGCTTGAAAAAACATGTCATGATTGAATATTAACGTAAAATTAATGATAGTTGAAATTGGTTCAAAGGTACCTGCTTTTCGTGGACCCATTATGGTTCATTGGAACTTTCAATGCTAAAATATGGCATGTAATATATCAAACGACTTGGGATGATGTGCCATGAATGAATATAACGTAAAATTATTGATAGTCGAAATTAGTTCCAAGGAACCTGGTTTAGTTGAACCATTATGGTTCATTAGAATTTTCAATGCTAAGATATGGCATGTAACTACTTACGCCTTATATTATCAATAGTTAGTTTGTGTTAGGCAAATTTTAACAATAGCAAGTAGCTACTCATTCCTTCAATGATACATGCTTACGTAGAAAAGCGTTGGCAATAGTTTTTGAAGAAAGATTATTAAATAGCAATGCTAACAAATTAAAGGATTCGTATATGTTCTAATCTGTAGAGAAATGCTACTTTCTCCATTTAACTTTTCAGATATTTTTATTCTGTTTGAACTATACCTTTCCCTTAGAAGTACGCCTTGCTTAGCAACCAGAGGCTTCCTTAGCAACCTGATCTAATTCATAACAATAAAAGGCTTCTTTAGAAATCAAATGCTTTCCTTTTCGTTCTCTATTTCTTTAAAATCCTATCGGTCCTGGGCTTTTCGGTTGCCTGACTTGTTATATGTATAGATAATTTTTGTACAAATTCAGCCTTACTTGTTGTAAACATATGCTGAAAACAGATCTTAAATTCTAAAAATCAATTGAAATACATATAAAAAAAGTTTCTTAAACAATTTTTTTAAACCAATTAAAATTTTTGATATTCAATTTTTAATGAAAATTTTAACTGTTTACTCTTCAGATTGCTTTATATTGCTTCATGTATACATGTATATATGATGTGCATATAAAATGCTCATTTGGAAGGAGGCAACAGTCCCACAATAAACAGGAGCATCTCTCCTCACTTTGTGAGGAAGATGCCGACCACGTTAAACATTAAAAAAAGTCAATATGGCTGAAACGCCACACCTAAATCTTCGTTAAGAAAGGGAGATTAGATTTATAACAATTTTCATACATTATTTTAGCGTTTCATCTATGAAACAAGCTTTTAAATGTTTCGTTAACAAAGTTTTAGATGTGCACGAGCTACTCACCAGAAATAAAACCGTTGCTTTGGCTGGAAAAACCGCTGGCGAAACCTGCTGTTTCCTCAGTTTTTGTTACTTTGTTGAGGCAGCAAAATGCAATAGCCAGTAGCGAAATTTGGTGGTTGTTTTTGAAAACAACATATTACGGGCATCCCTCCCATGTTGCCATCTCTTCCAAAACCACCTTACTCAGTCGCTGTTTTCCACTAGTTTTGCCTCCTTATTCACCTGATTTCATTCCGGTGACTTCTGTTTATAGGGCTTCTTAAAGAATCGAGCTTATCGTGAAAAACCCGTAACTATGCCGCAGTTGAAGGAGAGGATTCGTCGGCATGTTCTAAGGATGAATGCTTTCAACTGTGGAAAACACGGTTTTACTGATGGAAATCATTCTGGCAACACAAGGGGTACAGCGCCACCTATTGGCAACCTTTTGTACCAATTTTTGTTCTTTTAATAAATGGCGAGCGCCAACATCTGCATTGTGTTCTTTGATTTTCCTGTCATTTGCGCCAGTATAACGACTTTCACATAACTCTGAATTGGGCACGCCTGTAGAGATAACCTTGTATACTCAATAACAGGGGAGGGCACGCCTGAGGTCAATGAGAGCCGCATTCCGATTTTTCATAAATTATTAAGAACCACGCCATAGTTAGATAATATTCTATACACAGATTAAAATAACAAAATATTAATTACTTAGTCAATTTAACAAGATTCAGTGAAAAAGTCAATGAAAAAACGGATTTATATTTTCAATGGAAGCCGCACTTAACGAAGAGCCGCATTTGCCTATCCCTCTTCTATAATTTATTTTAACGTATATATTGTGCTTTCTGAGTACTGAAATTTCGGTAGGCTACTGAAGTTCACGATGAATGCAAATTGGTAAACTAACTGCAGATAAGAACGCTAGGCAGGAGACAACCAATGAAGAGAGGTTAGGTTAGGTGGGAAATTGACCAAAGGAATCCTCCTTTTGCATGACAATGTACTTGCGCATTTCAACCAATGTTATGGCTGCCAACTTGTACACCCTAGGTTTCCAGTTGGTTCATCATCCCCCCTTTCTCACCTGATCTAGCTCCGTCTGACTTTTATCTGTCCCCAAACTTAAAGAAACACCCGAAGGGTCATCGTTTTGAGGACATTTCCGACATCAAATCTGCTGCTTAGGGCTGGTTTCAGGCCCAATTAAAAAAAATTTTTGAACGTACTTGAAAGTCTGCAACAATGCTGTCACAAGTGCATCAGTCTCAGGGAAGAGTATGTTGAATAAATGTATGATTTCATGTCTCTCACTCTATTCTTTTTGGGAAAATCCAGAAACTTCTCAGCACCCCTCGTAGCTCGTTGTTTTAATGGTTCACCTACCTCCGTGTTCAACGTGTTAACAAAAGAAGACGACTATGGCAAGAAAAAGCGACGAGGAGGTGAGAAATTTCTTACAGAACGAGACAGGCGTATGATTTTCTTCATATCTACCAAATAGAAAATAGAGAGAAGTGTCAGCTGTTTTTCCAAAAGAGTTGTCTCATATCGGGTGTCCCAAAAATGAGGGACGATTTGAAAAATCAATTAACGAAAAACGGAAGGCGATAGAAATGTACCGTTTGCTGCATTCTGCTTAGGAAACAGGGAAAATTAGCTACAAAGTTCGTCAACAGAGGGCGCTGCAATTCTTTACGCATTCCGTCCCGTCAGATACCACGCTCAGCATTCAACTAGCGTGTGCTTCAAAAATGGTTTATTCTCTGGATAACACAGGTCAACACACATTTTGGTGCCGGCGATTTTTCAAGTGTTCTTAGGTAATTTTAGGGTGCAGAATTCAAAAATAACTTTATATTTGTTCCATCAGGTCTAGTTTTGGAGATATTAACGTCGCAACGTTGCACAATACAGAAATAGCAGTCATCATTGTGGTTTCTGGGTTCCCTCCAAACCATCGGCACACCAAATTTCAGACTTCTCTTTTGTCCATTAGTCCATTGCCATAAGTGTTCCATAAAAATTTTACACACAACAAGTGGTGCCCACGTTTTGTCTTGGTCACCAAGCTTAACGCCAAAGAATCCAAGGTACGCTCTTTTTTGATAATTATGGCGCTGATAATCATGACGTTTTTTTAAGTAAAATTCGTGGCCATCTATCAGGAAAAACGCCACGAACTTTTTCCCAGACTTATTATATCAACGTCGCACCTCTGTACCATAACAAATAACAAAAGCGCATTAAGTTAGTGGTGCTGTATCTCAAAAACTATAGATGATAGAGAGAAACTGTTTTCATATTTTGAATCAACACATCAAATATAATCAAAATCAGTTCTAACATTCCAGGCACCACAAAAAAAAAAAATTTTTCCGTTCCCCAGTGTAATAGTTGTATTTTGAAAACATTGAAAAAAGTATTACCCCGTCAACAGCGTCATCTGTTGACGAACTTTGTACCTGAAATATTGCAAAAATATATATACAGTATATGGGTATGAGGTATAACTTTGTGCCCCTATATATATACGAAAAGTCTGAAAATATGGGTTTTGGAAGGGGGAGGGGTTCTAGAAATTAAGGCGTCGACTACAAAGGTCATTTTGCGCCTTTTACACAAGTTATATCTGTACGCAACCCGGGACAAATACAAACATCCATGCCCACGGCGGGATTCGAACCCACAGCCAGGTGGACTCGAGAACTAGAAAGCCTACGCCCCAGCCCTCTCGGCCACCTGGCCGGCGGTTTTGGAAGGAAATTGCATTTTTTGATGAGAAGAAGTGGAATCTCGGATGGGTTTGGATGTTATTGGCATGATTTAAGGAATGAGGCACAAGTAAGAAAAAGTCGCCAACAAGGTGGTGGCTCTATTCTAACATGGGGAGCGTTTTGACATTATGGAAAAGCGGACTTAACAATTAGTGATGGAAGACTGGATTCAATAAATACCAAAAGTTGCTCTGTGTTCACCTCTTCCTAGTTGGTCCATTATTAGGAGGACCAACATAGAAGTTCCAGCAGAAAAATACTCCTGCACTTGCATCAAAATTAACAATTTCCTTCAGACAGAAAACTTGACACTATCCGGTGGCCTTCGAGAACTCCAGGCATTTAGTGTTATGGGGTATGATGCACGCGAGATAAAATGCAAAAAAAACAAGCAATACAACATCGTTAATTAATTGGAAGTTCTCATCATCAGAGCTTGGGATGATTTACGTAATGAAGAGCTGAAAAAAATTAATTGAAACAGTTTCACAGCGAATACGTGAGCTCATGAAGCCAAAGAAGCTTCAACATCATATAAATGTTTATTTTTTATTTTTTGTTGTTGCATTTGGAACGTGTTCTTATAGTTCTGTAACAACCTATTTTGAGTAATATGCCAATATTTTTTATTTATTTTTTATTTTATTTTTATTTATTTATTTATTTATTTATTTATTTATTTATTTATTTATTT
>JAHWFO010061024.1:2426405-2442151 GCA_023313115.1 Rhysida immarginata | reverse complement strand
TTTATTTATTTATTTATTTATTTATTTATTTATTTATTTATTTATTTATCATTGCAATTCAGAAAATCCGTCCAGGGCAGTATGGATAGAACCGAAAAGTAGGTACCTGGACAGAAGATACTAAGAATCCAATTATGTTATTGTTGCTGTTGATGTTTGTTTGCAAAGAACGCAAAATTAATACGTGTATCCAGGCTCACATTTATAAACTATTGAAACAGACTGTTCCATGTCGTTATTATATGTCCACATTAACAGTTTCAAGGATGTACTTATAAATGTAAAACGAATTGCAATGTCCAGTGTTAAAGCGTAATATCCTATGGTTGCCTAAGGCATGGGTCACACTGGCGTAAAACGCCGCGTAAATACGCTGACGAAACGACGCCAGTGATGTCACTTCCGGTAAATAGCATGGTGCCGCGCTTGGCGACGTCGTTACGTCGGCGTATTTACGTGGCGTTTTACGCCAGTGTGACCCAAGCCTTAGACTAAAAAAAAAAAAAAAAAAAAAAAAATGCTATGCATATGCACTCAATAAAGAAGAAATCGAGAGAAACAATTTATTTACACACATTAAACAAATAACATTATGAAACGTTCTGTGAATAAAAATGAAATAAGAATAATATGTAGTGGAAGCTCAACTTGTTTTTCTACTTTTTATAACGCTAATTTTGTATTATGCGTCTTTGAACAAGCGAATGAAGTTCTGAAAGAATCGGCGAGTTCTAGCTGCACATTGCAAATTTACAGCTCAATTCTCCCATATTAGCAACTGCAGATAAATCTATTTTAACTTTGTCATTAGAGAAAACCAATGGAAAGATCAATCATTCTCCTACTATACCGTAAAAATATTCTAAAGTGGCCATATTTAAATTACTGAAGTTGATGGGGAGAAATCTCCACAAAATTAAAGGGATTAATGGAACAGGAGAAATTTATCCGATGATTTCGCATCTTGTGGCGTTTGCATATTTCCGAGATAATCTTTCGGCTTTATAAAATAGTTCAACATCTGTTTCATTAAATATGCTGTTTATTCATGAATAATATTTAAAAAGCTGTGGTGATATAATTACTTTATTCATAGATTATTTACTATTCACTTAAATTTAAATTATATAAATCTTTTCTAAAGCGCATTATTCATTCTCTTCTTCATCCAAATAATTTTTTTCCTTGTTATTGAAAATGAATAAAAAAAGTGAAATTCTTAAAAGAGAAATTGAAGGAAAACTTTTGCTTAATTCCATCTTCTCTCTTTTCATTCGGAGAAAGAAATCGATCTGAATGTCGACAGGTGTCCGGGTCTTTGCGTTGGCAAAGCAAGAAAGGACCCAGATGTCCTCGCGGTTTCCAGAGAATTTTCGCCTGCACCGAATGGCTGCACTCTCCACCGTCATGTGGTTAAGATAATCCCCGAAGAGTGACAGCTAAATATCAGTGTGTCACAATACTACCGCACGTGCCGCCAGGCAATGGAAATGTTAATAACTATTCTCGAGAACTCAGGAAGGACATTTCCTTCGCTGCTCACGTCGCCTCCACCTTTCTGTCCTTCTTCCGAAAAGCAAATGAGTTGCTTTTTTTTTGCTTCCTCTTATTGCTTATAAAATGGCATTCAAACAATTTAGATTGAAAGAAACTTTTCATTCAGATGTTACAAAGGAAAAGCATGAAGAAAGCAATTCTTACTAAGCATTTAAACACGAACGATGTTAGAGTAATTAAGTTTTTTTATAAAAATATTCTCTTCTTCATCTTATTAAGAAATGAAAAAAATTACGACGACTAGAGCATGTTAATTAAAGTTTTTAATTGAGTCCGAGTTGGCGATGCAAAATTTTATAATGTTCAGTTTGCAATTTACTATGCCTAAAAAAATTGTTTTTAAGTAGTTTTTATTATTCGTTTATTAAATGAAGCTTTATGTATAGCAGAAAGAGGTTAGGTCAATTTAGGCAACTGAATAATCTATACTATTTTATAAAAGAAAGAGCGAAAAATGTATACATTCACTCATTCATTCATTCATTCATTCATCACGAAATCTCCAGAACTACGAAGCCTACAAACTTGAAATTTGACAAGAATATTTGTCTTGGCTTCTAGGTGCTCGCTAAGAAAGAATTTTATTTTTTCTTTCTTCCTTTCCATTTTAGTTTATTTCTAAAATTCAATTTACCTGATCCTGAATGGGATTTTTGGAATCCTTAAAAAATTGTGACGTTTGCTTTGTTAATGAAGATTTTTGCGATTGTTCCGTGAAGCAGCATCAACAATGACTGCAGGTCTTTTGCACGTGAATACAGTGTATCTTTTATTTTCTACAGAGTCCTCCAAAAAATGTATACACACTTTACTAGATATCATCTGTAATATTTTCCGTAACAGCAAAATCGAAAGCGTACACCTCAATATTATTACATGTATTGAATGAAGACGATCTCGATAAAAGAAGACCACAACTGCCACCTAGACTAGGAGATTACTGATAAGAGTTTGCTAGGAAATGGATAGGAGCCATTGTTCGCTGTATTCAAAAATATCTCAACGCTTATGATAATCACTTAATCAAAGAGGACTTATATTCATCGCTTGATGCCTGTATGAATTTAGTGTTACAACTTTTATATAGTTTTTTCTTTTGCCGAAGTGTGTATACATTTTTTGGCGGACTCTGTATACAGGGTGTTCTCGAATAAAGTGTACAAACTTGGGGGGGGGGGGGTGATAGAGGGATCTAATCTAAGCAACATTTTCCTCTTTCATTTTCTTCTCTGGGTATTGTTTTTGAGATAAAAAAACGTTGGACGTCGCGTAGACGTAATATGCCACTCAACGCGTAATTCTGGAACACGTCAAAATCATGGTCAATCATGTAATAAAAAGAACAAAAAACACATTGCATACAGTACAATAACGTGACTTGTTTTTCATGAAACATGAAAATGGTTTACAATAAGTGTTCTAATTGACTCCCTCTGGCATGAATGCATGCTTCACAACGTCGCCGCATGTACTGACGTAAAAAGTTCAAAAGTTCCTGGTTCTTCGCGAATCTGGTCCCACTGGTGTCTCGTATACCAATGTCTGTAAGTGCCCCTACAGAATCCAAACAACTGTTTCCTGCAGGTAGGATTTCAACAATTTTTATCTCAAAAACAATACCCCAGAGAAAAAAATGAAAGAGGTAAATGTTGCTTAGATTTGATCCCTCTATCACCCCCCCCCCCAATTTGTACACCACCCTGTATACATAATAATGAAAAAACTGTATTTTTCTCCGAGCGACGCCGGGTACTTCAGCTAGTCTATTTATAAAACAAAGTACAGGCTATAAACATGTACAGTGTGTAATAGAATTTATGTTACAAATTATAATACTTGTAGGTAGTTTAGAGTAGACTACATTTCGCATAGGGATCCCAGTGCGGAAATGCAGCATTCCCTTGCCATATTCATGTTCAAGCTTTATTGGGGTATAAAAAAAAGCATTTATTACAAGGCTTGTTCAAATTGGCGTACTCTAACGTCACTGCAGGCTGTTGGTAATGCTTTCACTGATGACCACAGATTCACCGGTGAACAAAAACAACTCGTGGAAAAATGGGCACTTTTCACGCCCCTGTGGTTCAAAGGCTTAAATTTCTGAAGATGATAAGGAGAACTCACTTTATACTCAAGTGATCCATTCGTGTAGTAGTTGAAGGGGTTATTTGAATTCTTCATGTTCTTTTTCAAAGGCTGCATGCCGACGATTCCTTGGTTCCCCGCAGTTGTATCAGTGTATTCTTCCTTAGTGTACCCAAGCATTTAAGATGAGGTGGAAATTGAAAAAACAGCATTGTCAGTGGCGCAACAAGAATTAAATATTCTATGGTTTGGCACGAGTCTACTAAATTTATAATAGCAGGGGAATGGTCCATTTCCGTAGAGGGGTTCCTATGCAAAATGTGGCCTACCCTGAAACACCAAAAGCACTACAACTTCTTAAAACGTATTCTATTACACGCTCTATAACCCCTTTATAAAACCAAAATGAATGTTTGAAATAGAGAACAAATAAATTTCTCATTAGGCTATAAATTAAAGCACTGTATAAAGAAGTTTCAGAGGAATAGATGTGATCTTATAAGGTTCTTAAATAAGTTATTTTATCGCAGCAACAAGCGATAAATGGGAATCTACAATGGTGAGCACTAAAGTCAAAATTCGAGCAGTATTGCTTTTTGAAGTCAAACTGGGTCACAATGCAACTGAGGCATAGCGAAATGTATGTCCAGCGTGTGGACGGATGCCTTCTTTACAAATGTCATTCGATCGAAAGAACTACGAAACTAAGATGATACTGAATGACAGGTGCATTGGCTTCTGGGAGCTATTGTCCATCTCATGGCAAATTGTGTGTTGAGGTCAAAGCCCGCAAAACACTTGTTTTGCTTTTATAAGAGATCTGGTTAACCAGCTATAAATCTATGAACACTGAGATTACTGGTGCACTAGTAAAGCCTGTGCTTGAATTATTTATAGAAACGTTTAGCATTGAAACTGAAGTACATTTTATAGGCTTATTTATAACTGCGGCAACAATAGTGGCCTTTATTATTCAACTGTCGAATACGTTTATGAACGCGACATTTGTTTCACTAAAAGAAATCTAGTGCCCTTTGTCGTTACTAAATTATTAGTACTAACGGTTTAATCGAATTTATTTTGAAAATAGATAGTACTTAAATTTTTTTATATATTTTCAGAGTTTGGTGCGGGATTTGTTATTAAGTTTAGAATCAATTAAAGATCTTTACCGTTCCACTTAAGTTTTCACCATTATCAAAACTTTCAATACAGTCTTAATTTTGTGTGCCACAATAATATAACCGTTATGAAATACCCAGAAAAAGTGTTTTTTATTTTCTAAGAAAAATCATTCGCCCTTTCCTTCTTTAACTTTCTTTTAGTACATCCAATGAAATGTCAGAATTGTCATTTAATTTTCTCACGTCGAGACTCGGTAAATTGCCAAGAGATCGAGCGACTCGGGTTGGAGACATTTCTCAAGGGTCACATTTGTTTCCCATATTTATAACTCTTCTTGACAATTGTAATCTTACTGTAAAGAGAGAAGAAGGCTAGGCTAGGTTCCAAAATAAAAGACAATAATAAAATTTTACTAGTTCCCATTGACTATATAAATTGGAGGCAAACTCCAAATCGTTGCCGACATTAAACTTCAAGGACCTATAAGAGAAACAATAAAAACATTTTATGTAAAATTTTAATGCTCAAGTTTTAACGTTTTAATACGAGCTATTTAACTTATAATAGAAGTTTCAATTAAGCATTAACAAAAATTATATTTTTAATATAGCAGAATTGCAAAATATTTCTTTGATTTTTTTGTAAATAACAAAGGTATTTCGGAATATATAAATATCGTTCGTGTTGGAATTGTAAGTCACTGATTACTAAATCATTTCACATGTTTGGGAACTACGCAATCATCTATGCAATGGCGAATTCGAATCTATGTTAATTTTTCTGTTTAATAGTAAAATTATTTTTACCTTGAGGCAAAGACGATTTTATTGGCGGAAATATTTACTTTATACAAAATTGATTAACTTCAGTAAACAATGAAATAGAAATGAAATAAAGTAATTCAACTCTATGCAAATTTAAAAAGAGTAAAGACTTACTAGAAAACAATGTTTATGTAACTTTAATATTAAATAATAAAACAAATTGCACTAATAATAATAATCATTTAAAAAAACATTTGCATTCGCTTTAAATTAAATTTCTATTGAATTCCCTCAAGCAGTGTTGTTATTTGGTTTGGAAAATTAGATTTTGAAATTTGACATGAGAATTTTTAACCTAACAAGGCAATATATTCAGGAATAATTACTTCTAAAGCAATTGAAAAACAGTAGGTTTTGAACTGAATAAATTTGAAAAATATTTTTGACCGAAGAAAATGAGAAAATTATATAAGTCCCCGTATCCACGAGTATTGCGTTCCAAGACATCAAGGATAGCTGAAAATACGTATAAAACCAAATATGTTAATATTAGAGTATTGTATAGACATCCGGCTTCTACAAATGTATTGTTCATGCCAAATACATGATAAGTGTAACAAAAAATACAGACGTTTCTTATCTAAACAAGAAATTCATCCTCCCGAGGAAGGTATAGGAAAGTAGCGGAAGCCCTAATATCATCTATTTTTATCCTTTTATCTGCACTTTTTAATAACCCCAAATTTTTAATCGAAAAATTGAGTTTCTCGACCGTAGTTTTTAGAGCTTTATCTTATTTCGTTTCTCATCATTTCTGATCGAATGATATATCACATGCCATATGTTGCCATAGTTCTAAAGACCAAGTGGCTGCCATCCTCACAGCTCCGACCCCATTGGGAAAATTTGGCCCAAACTTCATAATTTAGATCTTGCGTACAGGAATCTGCATACCGAGTTTCACTTCTTTACATACCTAAATACGCATAGAACTTTTGGTCCCCTCAAACTCCCACCCCCGAAACTCCAACCCCAGTTAGCCAAACTAAACTAAATGCTGAAGGTGTACATGCCCAAAGTAAGCTATATTCCGAATTTCAACCTTCTACCTCAAAAAATGCAGAAATTATGAAAAGGGACAGACGGACATTGTGAAACCAATAAATAGCACCATTCTTCCGCTATTTAATAATATAGATTATGAGCACAATTATAAATAAAATTTTAACTAACGGAAAAGAACAATTTATAGAGCGTATTGGAGCGTAGAGCGTAGGTCTTCTCTGGATAGTCGGTGATTTGTAGTATACGGGTCATAATCATCTACTTGATGTCTCTTTCAACACAGTCGATCGCGGATAAGTGAATCCGCGGATAACGAAACCAAAACTGATTTCGGATTGTTGTAAATGAAATGACCCATTAAAAGTTTTAGTTATTCTATTGACGAGAGAGAGAGAGAGAGAGAGAGAGAGAGAGAGAGAGAGAGGGGAAAGCGCAAGTGCAGGTTATGCAAATTTTTGTATGCAGGTTATGTATGATTCGATAAAGCAACACGGGAGTGAGGAAATACTCGTAATAGGAGTGTTATTGCGTAAAGCGAAGAATGAATACTGTAAACTCAAATTAAGTACTATTTCTCCATCAGTTTAAATTTGGGAATTCTTACGAAAGCTGCAGCGAAAGGATTAATACAGCTTTTGGAAGAGGGAGTACTTTCGAACGAGCCGCTTAGCGTTGGTTTACAAAATTTAGATTCGTAAATTTGAATGAATGCAAAATGAATCCCGAGGCTTTCGTAATTTCTCCATTGATTCTGACGAATTAAAGGATTGGGCTAAAACAGAGCCACGACGACAGTGCTAGAGATCCTCCACTATTCATGTTTCACGGGATTTGAGAATAGAGACGTACAAAAGCTCGACAACTGAAACTATATAAACTTCCCGATGAGAAAAAAAGCGAGTATATGTGTGCCCTTCTCTCCTTCATAGAAGCAAGGAGGAGAGAATTTAACAAAGTATTTTCACTGTTGACGGAAAGTGGATATTGTACGGCAATCGTACACGTTCCAGGAAGAATTCGGAATCCTCTCCAATTAAAGATGAAGATAATGCTTCCTGATGGTGGTCATTTGCCGGTAACATTCACACAGGTTTCCTCCCACTTCAACCCATAACAGCAGCTCGGTATCGTGCAAGTATACGTAGATACACGAAAAACTGTGCATTAAGCAGCCAACATCTTTCAACAGATAAATGATGTTCTGTCGCTTCAAGATAACGCCCAGCAGCATTTTTCATTGAAGACGACTAATCAAATTCATCAGTTGGACTACGAAACTGTACCAAAACCATCTTATTCTTATGATCGTTTGCGAACGGATTATCATCTTTTTCAATACTTGAACAACTGTTTATCCAAGAAATGGTTTACCAATGATGCATCAGTGTACCAGTCAGTGGAACATTTGATCACATCCAGAGATTCTGAAAATTTCAAATATGGTCATTCTGCGGCAACAACGTATGCTTCTACTTTGCTAAACTATGCATGCAGTTTTTCATAAAACATCTAAAATGGGTCATTTCCTTTGCAACGACGTAATTTTGGAACTCATACGAAGATATGCACCTGCCGTGAATAGCGATTTTTAGATATAAAAACTGTGTTAAGCGCCATCAATGGAACTTTATGGATAAATATACATTTCTATAACCATTTTAAATAAAAATTAGTTAAGGCATCGTTATCCAACGATAAAAGGGTTTTAGCATCAAAACATTATGAGCAGTAGCAGCTCGTGACTACAATAAGTGGAGGGGCACAAATACAAAATTTCAGGTTTTTAGGCCTTTTCGTACAAAAGTTATAGCTTGATTTGTATTTGGAGCCTCGCGGCTCCTGCTGAGGCCTCAGAGAACTATATCAATTTTAATGTGTAATAGCTAAAATTTTAAGCAACGCATTATAAATTTAAAACATTTCAGGTTTCTGGACTTCTGGTTTTAAATTTATAGCTTGATTTGAGATTGAGGCCGCAAGGCTCCTGCCAAGAGACTTATAGAATTTTTAATATAAAGGGTGATTATAATTAAAGTTTAAGTTTCAAAACGCTATAAAAAAGAACCACTTAGTAGAATGATGTCCAATTGGAACGGAATGTTATTGAAGAAGGGGGAAAGCTTATGGCATAAGAAAAAAAGTAGGTCCAAATTTTAGCAACAGATGGCGCTGTAAGCGTCAGAATTCCGACTACGAATGACAAATGAATCGTAAAACAAAGGCTAAGGTGTAGCTTACACGTTAAACCCACTGTACTGTTCAGCGTGCAAAGCATCCATCAAATCATCGGACCAACGCCTTTTTTCATACCCTTGAGTGTTCTGAACTTCTGCAGAGCTACTGGTGCGGAATCATTGTTCTTGTAAAAACGCTTTACAAGCAGAGCGCGGTCCTTCAATGAGACAACCATGGCGAACTTCTCGGACGCGAAATGAGGAAAAGCTGTGTACCCGGCGTTTTTATAACAAATGAAATGAGTCGTGCGCATGACAGGTCTGACGCTTATATCGCCATCTGTTGCTAAAATTTGGACCTACTTTTTTTTCTTATGCCATAAGCTTTCCCCCTTCTTCAATAACATTTCGTTCCAATTGGACGTCATTCTACTAAGTGGTTCTTTTTTATAGCGTTTTGAAACTTAAACTTTAATTATAATCACCCTGTAGATTAGCTAAATTTTTACATACCACACTATGATAAAACAAAATTTCAGGTCCCTAGGCCTTTCCGTTAATATGTTATAGCTTCAATTGTATTTGAGGCCGCCAGGGGCCTTGAGGCCTATACCAGTCTCCTTGTATTCGCCTCCGCCATGGCCTATAGTTGGCGCTGAGATCACTTCAAAATGGCGCACGCTATAGGTACTCGCGGTACTCCGTCCTCCGCTCTTAGCAGCAGCTTCGGCATAAGTTTGCAGGAAATTTTTGCCTATGCTGGTGATAAGACGCGATGTTTGGTTGAAGGAGAGGAAATTGTTAAAGATCGTCACATAATTTGCTGTGGTGTTTTATAAATGCTGAAATAAATACGCTAAACGACTCCAAATACTTGCAGAAGTAATTTTTAAATATATACACAACACGTGTTTTCTCCCCGTTCTTTCAGTCTTTTTGTTCTCTCGATAGATGATTTAAAAATGAAAGTTCGTGTTTCCTCTGTGGTAGATTAATGCTTGGTACTGCACCCGATTTCAAAAAGTGTCGTCCGACTGGTAGACCTTAAATAAACAATTTAATACTGTAATTCATAATGTTAACTTTTAAAGATACTTCACTTTTTTTTTCAACTAAAGACTTAAGATACGGTAGCATACTTCTTATCTTTACTAATATAAATTACGTCCATTAACCATAATTACGTTCTACCTATAAGTACAAAATTATTTTTATTTTTCAACTTACCAGTGTGAATGTAGTTAGAGGGTAGAAAATGAGCGCTGCAAACTTGCATATAACTGGTAGCGTGTTTTCCCAGCTTTAGCTTTACTTCCCAATCGGCTTTTAACTGCTTATTTCGTGGGAAATTGTGAATATAGATGTTATTTTCTTTGTTAAGCTTCGACTTGCATCCAACCACGCAACAATATTTGTTATTCACCCGTCGTTTTTCCTTGCCAACCATGTTGCCAACTGTTAATAGTGCTGGAGCGATACCGCTTGTACCCATACAAGGCGCCATTTTGTTAGTTTGAGTAATATACGCTAGATGTCGCCCACTTCTACGGCGGAGGCGAATATTGTCTATTATTTTTAAGTAACGCACTATAAAAATATAAAACTTCAAGTTCAAATATTAGAGCTTATTTGTGATTTGGGCTTCAGGGCCCCTGTGGAATCCTAAGAGCCGTATACCAGTTTTTCGTGTATATTGGCTAAAATTTTTAGTACACTACTATAAGTAAATAAAATTTCAAATTTCTAAGCCTTTTCGTTCAAACATAATAGCTCTGTTTGTGTTTAGGGCCCCTGCTAGGGCCCTAGAGAACTGTATAAGTTTTAGTGTATAAGAGCTAAAATTTTAAGTAACACACCATAGGTATTAGTATGCAAGAATTCAGATTTCTGGTCACACTCACTGGGGGCTCAGGTCCCCTGTCGAGACCCAAGAGCCTTATACCAGTTTTTAGTGTATATTAGCTAAATTTTTAAGTAATTTTCTTTAAGTAAACAAAATTTCAGATTTCTAGACCTTTTCGTTTAAAAGTTGTAGCTTTGCTTGTGTTTGGGGCCTGTGAGGCTCTGCTTGGGCCTATATTTCTTTTTTTGTATATTTGCAATATATGAATACCACACTATGAATATACAAAATTTCAGGTTCCTAGGCTTTCCGTTCAAATGTCATAACTTCAATTGTATTTGGTGTCTCGAGGCCCCTGGCGGGGTTCTAGAGGCCTATATCAGCTTCCTTCTATATTGGCTATATTTTTTAGTACCAAACTAAAAATATACAAAATTTCAGGTTTCTAGACTTTTTCGTTCAAAAGTTATAACTTGATTTGTATTTGAGGCCTCGGGGTCTTCTGGCGGCCCCATAGGCCTACATCACATTTCTTGTGTATTTGCTATATTTTATTAGTACCACACTAAAAATATACAAAATTTCAGATTCCTAGGTCGTTCCGTTCAAATGCTATAGCTTCAATTGCATTTGGGGCCTCGGGACCTCCGGCGGGGCCCTAGAGGTTTATATCACTTTTCTTTTATATTGGTTTTATTTTTTTAGAACCGCACTACAAATTTACGAAATTTCAGGATATTTGCCCTCTTTGTTCAAAAGATAAAAAAGGAACCATGAAATTCATACATGTGGCCCCTGAGGGAAGGTGAAAGTAATCTGTTCGCACCGTCCGTTATAGGGCCGACGTGTGTAGAAAATTTCAAGCCTCTAGGTCAAGCCTTTCAAAAGTTATGGCGTGTGACATACATGTTACATACATCTGTACCGTCGTTAAAAGGGTTTTAGATGATGTTAAAACCCTAAAACGGGAAGATTTGATTTTATTTATTTGCACATCTAGAATTTTATTTATTTAAACACATAAGTAGATATGGAATCTCAAGCTTCATAAAAGAAGTCGAAAAAGTTCAATATTTTTAAATTACATTTTTTACTTTGCTCTGTTATATCGACAATTAACAACAGCTTTTTAAATTTACATTCATTGATTTAGAAGCAAAGTCAATTAAAAATTAATTACCCAAAATGTTTAAATTCTCCATTTCGGGCTTATTAATTAGCATGCACAAGATAGACCTTTCCAAATCACATTTCTAAAAAATGTGTGCTTATTACTGTCTTTGCCACAAAGAACAAAATTCAGAGGATAACCAAATTCCAATTACATTAAAATAAATTCCTTGGAGGTTAGATCATTACCGGAGTTGGGGCACAATAAGAACTTCCTCTTAGCTCACCTCTCTCCCCCAATCCCTCCGTAATAAAGTCGAAGCCCTGAGAGCACGAAAAGAGGTTCATTTACGGACTGCTGAAGATTTACTTTAAGAGGTTAAGCAAAAGGTTTGCATTTGTCAATTCCAAGCAGTTTAGCCTCCCATTCCTATTTCCTCTTGCCATTAGCGAACTCGACGATTGGAAGTAAGTTGCCCTAATTAGATGGAAGAGATGAGAACTGTTTACGTGAGAAAAGAATGAATATGGAAAAAAAACTTAAAACCAATCCGAACGGAATTAGTGAAAGGGGATAGCAATTTCCACGTGCCCAAAACAGCATTAAAAGCATCTTTAAAAATTAAAGAGTTTTTTTTTTTTTTTTTTTAATTTCTATAAGCAGACTAACTGACAAACAAATTTACGTTCAAATTCTGAGGGGAAGCTTGTTATTATATCATTCGAAAACTATTGCTCTACTATATTGTGTGCTAAAAATTGTTGAGTAATATGAAAGGGTCATTGTCTTTACCACGGCTGTTTTGAAACTACGAGGGTGGGCTGAAAAATAATGCCTCCAAGGCCATAACACTTTTATTTTTTAACGAATTTAAATTTTTTTTTTCAAATGATGGCTTATTTTGTTCTCTTTCAAAAACACTTTATGTTTATGTCACTAGATGGTGTAGGTGTGCTGAAAATGATAAAGCTCTAGATTAGGAAAGTACGGCAAACCTTTTCCGCGCCGCCCGCAGCTGCTGATTGGTAGAACGGCTGTCACGTGAGTTTGTCAGCCATTGTTGGCCCAAACGCAGCGATAGATACCATTGAAATGCATGTGGAAGATGCAATTTAGATTAAATTTTTAATGAAATATTCGTTGATTGGTCCTAAATTTTAATCCAAATAAGCAAAATTTCAGGATCCATCAATCTATGCTCCTTGAAGGTTAATAAATTCGTTAAAATATCCGAAGAAGTAATAAGAAGCAAGTACGTTTATATTATAACTTTACCGAATGTTATAGAAATGTTGCATTGTGCAATTCTCAGACGATTAGAAAATATAATTTTTTGTTGAATATAGTTCTTTTTTAAGAAAATACAATTCAATATAACAAGGTTAAACTGTCTGTGAAATGTGGAGGCAAAACTTGAAATAAAACGTCCATGTTATTTTCATCTTATTTTAGCAAAGTTAATTATCACTCATCATTAAACTTGAATATAACATATGAAATTGAATAACGAAAATTTGCTATTTGGGTCAAAAAAATATAGAAAATTTTAACTATAAGTTTTGAGTAGATTTTTTACGTCAATATTATAAACCTCCATAAATGAATAAATTTCAAAATACATTACATTTTATAGTTATTTTTTTAAATTTTTTTTTGTAATCAAACGGATAGTTTTTCCAAATTATAACTTTTAAAATTTTCTATCAAAATATAATTATCAAAGTAATTTTTATATTTAAATCAAAAACTTAAATTTAATAATTCCTATTTTATTAAATTATATTTGATATTTTTATAATTATAATTATACTTTTTTTAATAATTTAATAATTTTTATAATTTAATAAAATTAAAATTGGTAAAGTGAAATTTTTGATATAAATATAAAAAGTAATTTGATAAAAGTTTATTAAGTTACATTTTAATAAAAATTTATAAAATTATATTTTGATAAATAAAATTACAAAAAACTACACACATTATTTTTTAAAATTTATTATTTACATGTAAATCGTTTATTAAGGATAAATAAATAAAGTGAAAATAAACTAAAAACTTAATCCGGTTATCATTAAACTGCCTCAATGTTATTATTATTTATATGTAAAAAATTATAATTGAAAACAAAATTTAAAGAAAAATCAATAGTTACAGAATTTACTGATTGTCAGTTATATTTCCAGACGATAATAATAAGAAAATTTGCGAAAAGGATGCCTTTAAGCCGAATTTTAGAGGAAGCGTAACTCACTTGATAGGGCCAACTGGGCCAACAATGGCGGATTTGGTAGCAGACGACGAAGTTTGCCGTACTTTCCTAATCTAGAGCTTTAGAAAATGAAACATAATGGCGACCTACATGGAAGTCAGGTTAAAACAGCGCGCAGTGATTGAGTTTTTGACAGCTGAAGGTTACGATCCTGTCCAAATTCATCGCCGAATGACAGCTGTATACTGAGTTCGTGTCGATCAAATGATTCGTTCCAACCGCCGAATTAAGCAATATGACATCGCTACAGAGCTCCAAATTTCCAAGGAGAGAGTGCACGTTATCATAACCGAGTTGCTGGGATATCGTAAGGTGTGTGCTCGTTGGGTACCGCATATGCTCACTCCTGAACTCAAAGAGAAGAGAAAGAACGTTTGCCAGGATCTGTTGGCCCGGTACGAACGTGAGGGTGAGGCTTTTCTGCAGCGCATTCTCACGGGGGATGAATCATGGGCACATCATTTTGACCCAGAGAACAAACGACAATCGTTGGAATATCGCCATGCAACATCTCCACGTACCAAAAAGTTCAGGGTTGTCAAGTCAGCAGGGAAAGTCATGTTGACCATCTTTTGGGACTTCCAGGGTGTTGTCCACTTTGACTTCTTGGAACCAGGAACCACGATCAACTCAAAACAGTACGTGCAAACGCTAGAGAAGCTTCGCGCCCGGTTGCTCCGAGTTCTGAAGGGTATGGACCCTATTCTGCAGCACGACAATGCACGTCCGCACACAAGTCGAGAAACACAAGAAGGGTTGCAGCGACTGAAGTTCATGGAGGTTCTACCGCATCCGCCGTACAGCCCTGACCTCGCTCCCAGCGAATTTCACTTGTTCCCAAAGCTTAAAGAATCGCTTAAAGGACATCGATTCAGCTCTGATGACGAGCTGAAAGACGCGATTCGATCCTGGTGTCGAAAACAACCAAAGGACATCTTCTCCGACGGGATGTCACGACTAGTGTCACGTTGGCAAAAGTGTGTGGGCAGAGATGGGGACTATGTTGAAAAGTGAATAATGCATTGAAAAGAGAACAAAATAAGCCATCATTTGAAAAAAAAATTATAAATTCGTTAAAAAATAAAAGTGTTATGGCCTTGGAGGTTAAAAAATAAAAAATTTTCAGCCCACCCTCGTACTATGCCTGAACATGAAGTCGTTAATGTATTATTGAAAAACTAAGATTGCGACATTGAACTTACTTCTCTAATAACACCACCAGAACGACGTAATGTCACGGAAATCGAAGCTGGGTTCGGATTCCAGTGACCCTCGCAGGTGCTTTCATAGCCGTACCTTCTACCGTTCGGAGAAGGGGACAGAGCAGCGCAAAATATGTCGTCATCACAATCCGGACGCAAGAACCAATGAGAGCCATGGAGGCGGAGCGAGAGAGAGGCGGGATAATTGGAAACCTCAAAGAGACGAGAAAGGAAAAAGGAGAGAGCATACAGAGGAGTCCGAGGAGAAAGGTTTGGCACGGAGTTCGGCATGCCTAGACAGGGGCGTCGAGCTGTGTTCTGTTACAAGCCGGCGGGATGCCAGAGGCCTCGGCAACGGAGTTAGCGGAGAGGCGACGCGGGAAAATGGCATCGTCGAAGCGGCAGTGAAAGTGCCCTGCAGAGAAGCTCCGTGGGCGAGGAATTCGACTTCACGACTGCGAGAGAGAAACTGCGCAGTCACCCCTGCGAATTCGAGCGGTTGGAAAGCCCCGAGTGTTGTTGCGAAAACGATAGCGTCCTATCCCACATTC
>JAHWFO010061024.1:2399195-2411405 GCA_023313115.1 Rhysida immarginata | reverse complement strand
CAACGAACTGAAAGTGTTACGAACACCACATTTATATATACCCCAGACATACAAATAAAGCACCAATGGGAGGCCAGCGCCAATTCTCGAAACCAGATTGGCTACTGTATCCGTTACAATACGAACATAGGAACAGAAACAATGACATGTCATCGCTGCTCTAGAAAATGTGAAATTCTTCTACCTGGGATAGCGAAAAAATACGAGACTGAAAATAGCCAAAAACAGCCAAAAAATATCAATTAGCCAACCGCCAATTTTGGTAGCAAAGTGAAAAATAGCCAAACCTGGCAACCCTGGTTTCTCCTCTGGCGACGAGGTATAGGAGATCTTCACGTTGGTCACGTACGCAGAGCTCGTAAGTTGCTGCCAGGCATCGTGAGAGTGAGTGGGGTGCGGTACACGCCTGTCGGTTTTTCGATTTTCTCGAAAGGCCAAACCATCAAAAAAGAGTACTATCTGACGGTCCTTCGTCGCCTTCGTGACGCTGTACGACCGAAACCATCCGATCTTTGGGCAACAGGAACTTGTTCGTTCCATCATGACAACGTACCCGCCCATTCATCGCATCTGATTCAGAAGTTCCTGGCCAAACACCGCACTCCTTTGGTCCGTCAGCATCCTTACTCCCCTGACATGGCTCCATGCGACTTTTGGCTGTTCCCCAAGCTCAAAACGCCGCTGAAAGGAACCCGATTTCAGTCACGAGAAGACATTATGCTGAAAACGACGGCGGAGCTGTCGCATTCCCAAACAGGCCTGCCAAAGATGCTTCCAACAATGGCGGGAGCGGTGGGAGATGTATGTGCAGTCCGTAGAAGAGTGCTTTGAAGGGGATTAATGTTTAGATCCTTAGTTTTCCCTTCCAAAGGTCCGATGTTTTTTGTACCCACCTTATATGTTATCTATAGTTATAGGTCCTCAAATTTCCTCAAACGTGTCCACCTTGCTTATTAAGATTCTTGCATGAGCTGTTTTGCTTTGTTTTTAATGAAAACAGTACTTTAATTAGTGTTCAAAAGTCAACAAAAGATGATCATCAAACAAGACTGACCTCATAGCAACACCTTTTCGAATAAGGTATATATGGCTTTGCTTCTAATTTCTTTAGTTTTCTGCGAAAGGTGGCATCAACTCAAAGGTGAATCGACAAAAACAGCAATGTAGTATACTATTTGCAAATAAAACGTCAAACAACTTGGTTTCAGGACATCATAAACCAAAACAAATGATGAAGCAAAACTTGGTAAAAAAAAAAAACAAACTTATGATGAAACTTGTATATACGTATCTATATCAAAATGGTTAGACAGATCAAACGATATCATGTCTAAAAAGTCCGACCGGTCGCGACCGGTCAAAGCCCGTCGCAAAACTCGTTTTGGAGCCACCAGTGACTGACTCAGCATTTTCACTATGTCCGATCGACGCGGGAACGATGCAGGCATACGTAACTAGCTTTATTCGTTTTAAATTTTTCTCCCGATTCGGACGACCCACGTTTAATAAATGAACGACCGGTTGCGATGAGCGTTTTCATAACACAGGTCGACGGTCGGCTGCTCGGTGAGTACAATCAAACTGGCGGACGAAAGTAGAAAATACAGATGTTCGAGTGCCCGATCATTTATATAAAATCAGCGACGGTGGACGTTGTCACAACAAAGAAAAAAATCTAACAGTGGGTTATCTAACAATGGGTTATTTCCCGATTATACAAACGGGTGGGTTCGCTTCTAGTACATAATAAATACATTTTGGAGAAATGAGATGGCGAAATACACTGAACGACCAATTTATTAGAGACACCCCGCTAACAGCGTGTTGCGCCTCCTTTAGTGGCAAGAACTGCCTGAATACGTGCTGGCATGGATTCAACAAAGTGTTGAAACCGTTGCGGAGGAATAGCAACCCAGACTGACATCACAGAGTCCCGTAATTGGTGCAGGTTGGACGGTAGTGTGGAAAGGCGTCGGATGGTTCTCTCCACTTCATCCCATAAATGCTCGATCGGGTTGAGATAGGGTGACCGAGCTGGCCACTGAAGCAGGTGGAAGTCCGCGTCATGCTCCTCGAACCAGTCCAAGACCATTCGAGCACGGTGACAGAGAGCATTGTCCTGCTGAAACTGTCCGTCACCATCAGAGAACACAGTCATCATGAACAGGTGCACCTGATCGGCAACAATGTTCAGTTAGTATGTCGCATTCAGGGATGTGTCTACGGATATCAGAAGACCCAGTGTGTCCCAAGAGGAGACACCCCAGACCAGCACTCCCCCTCCACCCGCCTGTACGGTTGTCTGCTGATATGATAGGTCCATGGCCTCGTGCTGTCTGCGCCAGATGCGCAGTCTGCCGTCCGCATGATGAAGTAGGAACCGCGATTCATCGGATCAGGCGACTTTCTTCCACTGATCCAGTGTCCAGTGGCGATGCCTGTGTACCCATAGAAGGCACGCTTTCCTATTTTGCGATGACAGCGACGGTCCCCGTACTGGCCGCCTGTTGCTCCCTCATTGAACTGCGCCCGTCGAGCTCCAATGATCATGCCTCGTTCACAGTCGGTCAAATCCTTGGATTTAGCCATATTCAGTCCAATTCTGCATATAAAAGTGATCCAATGCGTCCCTTTTATACACCGCTTCGGCCTGTTCCATTGTTCGGGTATCACTGGGAGGCCGATCCATTTGTCTCTAATAAATTGGTCGTTCAGTGTATGTCGGGCAGCATCTAGAAACAAGGAATGAATACGATAAAGAAAAGACGGGTGAAGAAATTTTATGTATGTACACAATTTTAAATCGTACTAATTTAAATGATGAGGAACCTTGCTGCGAAGCCATTTTGAATGAACGAACTAATTGAAGCAAACGGTCGCCGACCGATCGCCGATCGTACCACATAATTTGTTGGAGACCGGTCGGACTTTCTAGACACGCCCTAAATGTATACATATGTAAATAGTGTTTTTACAAAAGAGCTTTATAGCAAATTTGGGGCTTTTTTAAAAAAAAACAAAAATATAATTTTCTGAGTCTGATAATTTGCATCTTTGTATATTCAAACCGATCTCCAACTCACTTCCTACTCGGCAGAAGGACTGCTTTGTCAGAGAAAGAAAATGAAGCTTTCTCTTCCTATTTGAAATAGAAATATAACTAAATGATGTTCGAAAAGTTACTGTGCAGTGGAAATAACTGCAATGTCATTCAAATTTCCTATAACATTTTATTTTCTCACAGTGGCTAGCTCCAGATAGATTTTTTATCTGTGGGGTTTGCTCCAAGGACAAATATGTGAGAACAATCATCACGATAAAACTGCACTACCGTAAATGTAACTGCAAGTTTCATTCCACTATTTCCAATACACAGTAACTTTTCAGACCCCCTATATTAATATAACTTGAACCATTCTTCATACCTTCCTTTTGATAGTCGGCTTCATCTTTTATGCATTCCTCTGGAAGTTTGTGATTCTAAATCAAATGAAGTCAGGAGATCTCCAAGCAAGATTTTTCGCTGACACAAGAATAGAATTTACTTTAGGATCACTGACAGACGATGCCGCTGATAGATCGATTCATTGATCGTGCCAATGATGAGAAGAAACCGAATATTTGGATTGACCTTATATGAAACTTCAAACACTGATTGATTATTCAAAACATTCCTCTTTGCTGTCTACGATTTTGTACTTTCAGAATCATTGAAGAAATTTTCTTGTGCCATTATTTTCACACATTTGATCACACATTTTGTCTTTCATAATCTTTCGACGAATTTCTTTCCCCGTATATTCAATGCTTTTACATAGAATACAGTAAGAATATTCGTTTCCTTTACTGATAAGAGGCATATCTCATGAGAGCACAGTAAATCTAAATTCTTGATCTATATATGAATAAAAAATCCAAATTATTGGTTAATATGGATTGGCTAATTAATTTATTAGTAAGGCATTTGAATACTTCGAATCAAGCTTACTTAAATAAAGTGATTTTGCAATAGCTACCTATTCCGTATATTAAGTTCTATGTAAAATATACCACAAGTTAAAAGATTCCTTTCGTTCCTTAAAAAATTTAATTTACCAATTATTTACCTAATTTCAAAAATAAAGCAACTTCTTAAGGCCTCCTGCGTTTTTCGCAAATTCGCCCTTTTATTTGCCCTTAACTTGTGACACCTTTAAATTTGCTCTAGAAAACACTTTCAAAGTAAATCTCGCTCATTTATTTAAAGAATAGACCCCCATCAAGTGCTTCATTGTTGTTTAAAATGTCCTTTAAAATTTCCTCAGCTGTTAAGATCCCACTTTTCGTGTTTGCACCTATGCTTGCTTCTGTTTTGGTTTTCGTCAACGACTCATGTCTTTCGCTTATATGTTGAGCGAATGTTCAACTTGTCCGTTGTGTTTAACCTTTTATTTCGTTCGATATGTCGTAAAACCGTTGATGATTATGATAGCATTCTGCCTTGTTCGCACAGTAGTTAAATGGTTTTAAATGTCGGTCGAACACTTTACCGCGGGGATTAGTCGTCGAAAGACCGTTTCAGTGAAACTCCATCCGAAGACAGTGTCCGCGTTTCATGGGCGATTAAATGACAAAATTAGAGAATATACAGAAGAGAAAATGAGTAAAAGTCAGCAGAGAAAGGAAGAGAAGATGAAATTGTATGGATCGAAAACAATTTCCTTATCTATTTGTTTTTAATGTTTCTTTAAAGGAGAAGTTTATTTGTTTCTTTTCTTTCCTTGAAACAACACAAAATAATTCAATATTATTATTTCGTGCAAAATTCAGGTAAATATTTTGATCTAAATGGAAAACATAGACTTATACTGAGAGTGAAAACAAAGTATCTCTGTATATAAAATTAGTTTATAAAATTACAGTTGTCGGTAAACAGAACAACATCAATAAGTTAATAAGTTATACAGTTTTCTGCGATAGTTTCAATTTTGAAAGGGTTCCACCTTTTATACTCAACCTAAAGAGGTTGGACAAAATAATATGAGCACCTATGTAAATACAATGCTCTAGGTAAATCTGTCGTATAGTCCCGCCTTATGTCGTGGCACCTAGTGGGCGAGAATGTACACACATCAGTCTTATAGTCGCAGTGATAGCGTCTTTAGATGGGTCCTGTCTTTCCAGAATGTACTAAATATTTAGTTGAAGCATGTCTTTCCAGATCTTCAGTAACGAAAATGCCATCCTTGTTGGGTTCGGGAGAAGTCCTATGTCAACTGTTGTGACAGCCTATAAGAAACAGGCAAAGAAATCCTCTGCCAAGCACAACAGTGGCCGAAAGTCGAAGCTCACTGATAGAAACAGAAGGGTTTTGAAGGGGATTGTGGCCAGAAAGCACAAGAAAACAGCATCCCAGATAACATCTGCATGAAGCTGTATCAACAAAAACTAACCGGCGTGAACATACACGACAGAGCGGCTGTTCCATGCAATACATTGAAACGACGAAAATGGTATCGCGAGCATAGAAATGGGACACAACAACAATGGGAGAATATCATCTGGTCAGACGAATCGTCGTTTACATTATTTCAGACAAACGGACTTGTTTACTTTTGTAGAAAGCCAGCAGAATGTTGGCTGTCTCCTTCCTACAGGAATCGTTCGCCACTAGTATCATCATTCAGTGCGCATCTCTTCTGCGCATGCAAGAGATCTCCCTCTCCACTGCGTATGGGCGCTAATTGCCCCCCTTCCTTGGAGGCTGAATGGCCTACAAATTGGCAAAGAGAAGGGTAGGGAAGGAGGGATGTAAATAGAGCGAGGGTGGCAGCAGAGCATCAGAGGGACTTGGATTCCTGGTCAGCAACAATTAAATAGATGTTTACAAAGAGAATCAAGATGTCATTAACAAGATTAATGTGTTTGGTGATTGACTGTAATTTTTTTTTCGCTTAACACTGATAAATAAAGAAAGCTTGCCAATAACCTAGATGCTGCTATTGCAATTCAAAATAAAAAAAAATTTAGAAAAGAAGAAATATTAAGATACGCCAAAAAATCTCTACCCAGAAAAATTTCTTAGGAAGTAGACTTAAACTGACCGACTGTTAATGAGATAATCCAAATCACAGCAACACTTCAGAATCCAGCACAAGCTATACTTGCTTTTCAAACAGAGGTTGATCATACTTATACTTCAACAAAATCTTGATAAAAATAATTCCCAAATTTTCTCCCTATTACACAAAGTATAACATTCCAAAATCTTATTCTTCAATTTAATTATATTATCATTAAGCTTGCATGTACATTTTGACGTAGAATACGTCTTACTTTTCGAGGCTGGGAGGGCACGCTTAAATCGTGAATGTAACAAAAAGTGTTGATGGCGAAAACTTTAATAACGTGAAAACAATTAATGATAGAAGAATGAATGATATTGCATTCGATAGAGTATGAAACAAAGCATGTTTTAGACCTTTATTGACTTCGTGCTGACGTCATCGGTTGATACAATCGCAGTGCAAATTTGAGCCAGAAAATCTGCTCTATGGCGGATATTAATTTAGTCTAGCTCCGGTTTCCTTTGGGCTAGCACGACGTTTTAGGTGTCATTTGTTTTACCTTTCTGTGCTTTATAAAACAGTCTAAAAATTAAACCTCAATATTTAATAGCGTCTAAGATATAGGCCTTCGAAGTGTGGAAATTTCGCGAAAATTACAGAATTTCCAAATTTATGCCTAATAAACATGGGAAAAATTATAGAAACCGTCACAGGAAGACATATCGAGAGATGGGAAGTCCGTGAAGACCCAGATGTCCGATGTTGAGCGTGAAAGGGCTCAGCAGGAACGCCTCAAAGTTGAGGCATCGCGCCACCAAGGTAAACTAAAGCTCGATACGAATGCGCCAATAATTTCCACCGCTCGGTTCGACGCAAATAATCTATCTAATGACATAAACGTTTCAACATCGATTAATAGAATTCAACCCATGGAGGTCCATAATGAGCCATAACCGTCAACATTAACAGCATCTTCATCAAGTGTGACATATATACGGAGCAAAATATATGCGACAATTTGGGACACAGATTTCACATATCGTTTTATATTCATACATAGAGTTTGGTTTGAGAAGGACTTGAAGCACCCATGTAACAATAGCGTGATATGTTTGCTCCATCAGTTTCATTATTCCTGTGTGAATGATTACATGCTGTGTAGTCAGTATAGAACAAATTTTAAGCTATTCAATACGCAGGGTGTAGTATCTTCTGTGTCAACCATTTGATGAGCCACATTTATAGACTAGTCGCTAATATTTCAACCGTTTGTCTACAAGAAACACACAAAGCCAACAAGAGGCGTGCAATGGTGGACCAAGAAGGTTTAGGTGAAAATACAAGACAGTTGGACTAAATCTATAATTAAAAATATGAGGAGGGACTGGCAGAATTAGATAACATCTGTTTAGCCAATTTCGTTGGATTATATACACGGTTAATGGATAGATGACGTATCAACAGAGATGAAGATTTTCATGATACTGTCTCCTTTCATTCTCCCCACATCGTCGTCCATCGTTACCGGACCCGTTTCTTCTATCAAACGAAACCGGAAGATGGTCGACGAAACTACAAGCGTCAGAAAATGCGAACGAGAAAGACCAATCAGGAGCAAAGAGCGGAAGTTTCGTTGTGGAGAGAGAAAATGCGACGACGATGTGGGGAGAAGGAAAGGAGACAGCATCGACGGCGGATCGAAAAAGATCTCGTCTAAAAAGACGGAGAGCTCCCAGCCGATGAAGTTCCTGTTATCCATCGAAGGGAGAAGAAAGGATGCTGAGCAGCCTGTGACTGTGGAGGGAGTTTTACGAGCCTTCGAGGACGAGGGATGAGACGAACGCCTCAGCCGACAACCAAAACCTCGCTACTGCGAATCGAGCGACGTGGCAAGTCCCCTCAATGAGCGGGAGTGAAGCGGAGGCGACGAGCTGTGAAGGACCGTCAAGATGGTCAACCAGGTTCCCGGTGCTACGGACTTCAACGCTGGTAAGCGTGCAATTTATGTTAGGAGCTAATTCTCGCTGTGCGAAAGAAAGCTTCCCCGAACTAATATTTTACAAGCTAAAAGCGAACTTGGTTATTCAAGGTTTATGGCCTTATAGTTTACCGGCATATCTTGAACAAGCCATGGGCTTTACCTATGTTATGCGCTTGCGAGCATAATATTAGTGCAATGTTCCCGCTAATAAAGCATTAGTTCCCCGTACTTCTAAGTAGCAGTAGCAGTGACGGAAATGTAGCAATTTGTATAACGTGAAGTATCACGAGTTAATAATTGTAATAATTGTGTGTTTTGACGTAGAATACGTCTTACGTTTCGAGACTAGGATGCCACGCTTAAATCGTGAATGTCACGAAAAGTGTTGATCACGAAAACTTCAATAACGTGAAAACTATTAATGATAGAAGAATGATCGATATCGCATTCGATAGAGTATAGAACAAAGCATATTTTAGACCATCACTGATTTCGTGCTTACCTCACTGGCTGACGCAATCGCAGTGCAAAGTTAAGTCAGAAAATCTGCTTTATGGCGGATATTAAATTAGTCTAGCTCCGGCTTCCTTTGTGCTACTACTACGTTTTAGTCATTTGTTTTATCTTCTGCGCTTTATAAGATATCGGCGTTCAAAGGGTGGAAATTTCGCAAAAATTACAGAATTTCCAAATTTATGCCTAATAAACACGAGAAAATTATAGAAACCGTCACAGGAATATAGATCGAGAGATCGGGAATCCAAAAAGATCCGGATGTTGGATGTTGAGCGTCAATGAGCTCAACAGGAACGCCTCAAAGCTGAGGCGCCGCGCCGCCAAGATGAACTATAGCTCGATACGAATACACCTTATAACTGAAAGTTCGACGCAAATAACATATCTGATGACATAAACGTTTCTACATGGAGTGGCAGAATTCAACCAGTGGAAGTCCATAATGAGCCATAACCGTCAACATTAATAGCATCTTCATCAAATAGGATTTAAGTAAGGAGCGACATATATACGAAAATTTGGGAGGCTGAATTCATATTTCGTTTTATATTCGTTAACAATGAATTTGGATATTCATGTTAGTTTGAGAAGGACTTAAAGCACCCACATAACTGTGGTGTGATATGTTTGCTCCATCAGTTTCATCAATGCAATGTGAATGATTTCATGCTGTGCATTCATTGTAAAACAAATTTAAAACTATAAGACACGCTGCAGAATATGATGAGAGACCGGCAGAATTAGATAGCATAAGTTAAGCTCATTTTATTGCATGTTATACACCGGTAATGAATATAAGACATATCAAGAGAAAAGATGTTGATGATACAGATGGCCATGAAGCCACTGAACAACTAAATACTGATAATGAAAACGATGTAGATCATGACAGTTTGAGTTCAGACACCAGTAGATATAGACGCAGAAATGTGGGCAGAGACTGCTTAGATACCGTCATTATAGCATCGATGACACAATCAATTACAAGCCTAAAATGGTTACATTATTCTATCCATTTCGCAATAAAGTTGTAAATGTATTAGATGTACACAAATTCATCCAATTATACGATGCGAACGAGTCAGAAGGAAAGCAACAGATATAGATACATTGATGGAAGAACTTAGAGAACTGTACAGGAAAGACGACGACATTGCAAACAACTTGTAAAGAGAACAAAATGAAATATGAGTAGATGCGAAGTATTTTTGGCGAGGCGGGTTATGAGAACAACGATGAATTCGAATACGAAACCGACAAGGCTATCGCACTTGCAAGAAAGTGTAGCATTGTGATGTCCAAATATCTGCAGGGTAATGTGAATAGAGAGAGTTGATCTTAGAATTTATACCCAGAATATGTACACGCGATAGCGAATGCATACATATGTACTTGGCCCGTATTGCTGGCAATGGAAAAATATTTACGATAAAAATTAATCATGGAAACATTAAACCTTAAATTGATTCGGACAACGGCACAATGCAATTCGTAATGCTTATATAGTCTGTGCGTCCAATGGTAAGGCTGCAGTGAACTTGACGGGAACACTCTGCACTGTTTAGAAACTGTACACTCTGTATTTTGGAATCACACCGCAGAGCAAAAGGGTCAGTGGATTGACTCCTAAGGTCCTACAACAATATCATAGCCAATTCCTTTCTGTGAAATGTGTAATAATTGATAAGATAGATATGGTCAGCTCAGACGAGTGATGCCCAATATCATCGACAATTCATTTCACTTGTCACGAGTGATGTGCCAGAGTAATGAAATCTTCTCAACTAGACTGACCAAGATCGGCAATGGTGAAAGATTGCTTCCTCAGGAGAAAGCAGTTGATTTAGAGGAGATTTAAAAGTAAACAATGGTGCATGGAAAATTTGCCCGATGTAGTTAGGCTGTTTCAACGCAACAACAGCGTTCATGCTCCCAACAAGAATGCTATCATGTGTAATAAGTTGTTTTGCCAGTAATAAAATGAATGGTTATGGCCGCAGAAGTGAATTAGACCCAGCAAGAACAAACTACAAAAGGTGGGTATTGTCGAATTAGGAGGCTTGCAATATCCTACATGCTTGGCTATTGACTCACCGTACATGTTGAGAGTGAACATCGTTGTGGACGATGGATTTGAAAACGGTGCGATTGCTATCTCACTCCAAAGAGTCAAGCACCTTCGATGAAAAAGTTCAGAGACGAATACAAGAGATTGGAATCTCACATGCTGCTAAACTTCATCAAACGCGTAAAAAATTTCATATTAAAAAATACAATATTTCATATTAAAATACAGGCGGTGTTGCGATCTTCAGAAATATTAACTCTTTAACCGAATGCGAGCATACACTGCTAGATGACTGATTGACGCTGGTATCGGTAATATTTGGAGACTTCAATGTAGATGCTATATTAAATTTAGAGTTCTTGGCTTTGTGAAGAAACGTTTCAATTTAGATTACATGCCCATCGAATCACCTACCACATTGAGTGGCAGTACTACAGATTTGATATTGATTCTAGTCTGTTGACATTTTTATTATGTTTCTCGTATCACAGACCACTGATTTGTAAGTTGTGAATGACTTATAATTAAGGTTCGGTTAAAATTAACGAGTCTGGTTAAAAATTATGATATATTGCAAGTATACTGAACATTTTATGTCAAAAATTGTAATTTTTAAATTGTGTTGTACAAAATGATTTCTTATTCGCCATGTAGCCACAAGACGTATTCTACGACTTAATTAGCGGCCGTGTCCCAACACAGCCCCGTACAATTTTTTTCTTTCTCTGGTGTGGTGTTGTGGCTTTAGTGTAATACATGCCTGTCAAAAAAAAACCAAAGGAAAGAGGCTTTTGCAAGTGAATTTTCAAGTGAATGCTGTGAATTATTGGTGCTCCATTGGTAGCTACGGATGAAATGAGTTCATACTTGTGTTCTACTGTGTTTCAGTTTACCGATGTCTTCTTCAAGTTTACTCAATTTGTAATTATAAAGCTCCGAATTTTATAGTAGTTGAATTAAGGAATTTATTGTGGTTTACGTTTGTGTGAGTCGAATTTTACATCGAGTGTACCTTGTAATTATATGCTGTATTAAACCATAGATCAAGATTTTCTTTCACGGACTTGGACATTGGACTGAACGTCTCTATCGAACTGGACTATTAAATGTTTAACCTTGCTGGAGTTATCCCAAGTGTAATTATTCACGTTAAGTACATTGGACTTTGAATACCGTTGAGAGGCATTGATTTTATTGGATGAAGCCTCATTATTGCATTATTGTGTATCTCTTGTTTTGAATTGGTCTTTACCTACGCTTAAAACAGCTAGTTATTAATATTGAGCTTGTGATTTAGAATTATGGTTCAGTTTGGGACTGGCGTGACACGTTAGTCCATTATTTCGGAATTGTAATACTTGCAGTTGCTATATTAGTGCTATATTAGTTGTAGCGAGAGCATTGGTTAGTGGATTGTGCCTAGAGTTGTAATAAGTATTTAATTATTCAATATCTATACCATTAAGAATTGAATGCGATTATTTGTTGTTGATCAAGCTTAGCGTTTAAGCTCTTTATATACGAGGGTGGGCTGAAAAGTAATGCCTCCATGGCTGTAACTTTTTTATTTTTTAACCGATTTTCAAAATTCTTTTTGT
>JAHWFO010061024.1:2301223-2398795 GCA_023313115.1 Rhysida immarginata | reverse complement strand
ACAAAAAGAATTTTGAAAATCGGTTAAAAAATAAAAAAGTTACAGCCTTGGAGGCATTACTTTTCAGCCCACCCTCGTATATTTTGCTGATCAAGCTTAGAATGTAAGTTTGTGTGTTATCTATTTTTGTTGCTCAAGTTAGAGAATCAGTTGTTATTTATCTTTGTCTTTTGCTTGTAACTGATCCCACCCTTAAGTCAAGGCGGGATTAGCTATTTATTCAAGAAGTTTTTATTTTAATAAACAATACAATTTAATCTTTACGTCTGTCTACGTGTTTCAATTTTCCACTGCGTACTCTTATCTAAGTAATTTATACATGTGACAGTCATGAAGCCATTGAACAACAAAAGACTGTTAATGAAAACGATGGAGCCTATGACATTTTGAGTTCAAACAACAATAGATATAGACGCAGAAATGTGGGCACAGAGTGATTAGATACCGTCATTATAGCATCGATGACATAACCAATTACAAGCGTGAAATGGTTATATCATTCTATCCATTTCGCAATGAAGTTGCAGATCTACAGAGGTTGATTCATTATTCATTCACAGTTTTGCATAATGATTCCTGGGACACCGGTAAAAGCTAGCATCGAGACTAGGTTGGCTATAAATATAATATCGGGGGATGGCTCACTGTTAGTGTCAAATTTTCAGTGACTAAGCAAGCCTCCGAAAATTGACGCTTGATGGGAAGGGTTATTATTTGGAATTTCCACAGCAGGTCACTCGTCAAGTATCATCGGTAAAAAGTGCAAGGAACTCGTTTGTGTAGTGATGGTTTTTCTCCATGAAATTTTCCTTAATACTATATATACGAATTAAATATAACATTTCTTAAACATAACGACAGTTTTCCAATTCATTGTCGTTATTTTTCGCAATTATTATAGACAAGTGCTATCCGATATGCATTAAAGAGTGCACGAGCGGGACCAGGGGTCGCAGGTAAGGAAACTCGGAAGAAACATCCTACCCCTAAACGCGCTAAAGAGGTGGTGAAGAAGGTGAAGGATCACGTGCTAAAGGAAAATCCTGCAACACAGGGAGCAATAACACGATAGGCAGGAGTCTCTCAGGTAACTGTAAGTCGCATAATCTCCCCGGGTCTTCGAGGTCCTCTGTGCAAATTTTCTAGCCTCGGGAGTTGCCCGATTCAGAAGTTATGGAGAACAAACAAACAAACAAACAAAATCTAAAGTTTAGAAACACAGGGGTGGGGGTGGCGTGGGAGTAAAGAGAGCGAGGGTGGCAGGAGTAAAGAGTGAAGGAATGTGGAGGGGGAGGAAAGGGGGGGGCGCAATTAGCGTCCATACGAGGAGAGGGAGATCTCTTGCATGCGCAGAAGAGATGCGCACTGAATGATGATACTATTGGCGAACGATTCCTCTTCCTACTCTAAGCATAGAGAGGGATCAGTGATGCTGTGGAGGTGGGGGGGGGGGATGTCTTATCGTGGTCTCAGCCCACTTGTTTTCCTGCATAGACCAGTTACAGCACATGATTATGGAATTATGTCAGTATTCTGGCCGACCAGCTTCATCCAATGCTGCAAACCGTGTACTCTGATGAACGACTTATGTTGCAGAACGATAATGCTCCCATTCACACTGCTTGAATTGTCCGAGACTAGTTTAATGAACAAGATGATGAACTACAACACCCTGGTTAGCCTTTCACTAAGTCCCTTATCTTAATATCACTGAACCTTTTTAAGGGATTTTGGAAGCCAAACTGCGAAGTAGGTTTCCACCTCCAAGGACACTTTCTGAATTAGCGACCTTTTTACAGAAGGAATGGCTACGTATCCCTGTGACTGGATACCGCTGTGACTATTGTGCAAAACTTGTATTTCTCCATCCAACGTCGGATACAAGTTGCAATTAATGCAAAAGAAGGGCCATCCCCTTATTAATAAATATTTTATCTCATTTCACAGGTGTTCAAATAATTTTGTCAACCCCTGTAATGTATTGCTCGATAATGACACTGCTCAAACAAAAGATATAACATGCAAATCAGTTTGAGCATGCAGCGCTAGAGATAAGCAAAGCATTCAATTTTCAAGTTCTCTTCATCCAATATACACTACGTAGACAAACGTATTTTGACACTGCATGTTTTTCAGAAAAACTGCTTTATTATTAAGAAGCGGAAGAATGGAGCTACTTATTGTTTTCAAAATATCCGTCTGTAGGTCCCCTTCATAATTTCCGCATTTTTCGAGGTAGAAGGTTGAAATTCAGAATGTAGCTTACTATGGGCATGTGCACTTTCACTATTTAGTTTGGTTTTGATTGGCCCACTGGGGTCGGAGTTTCGGGGGCGGAAATTAGAGGGGACCAAAAGGTCTACGCGTATTTATGCATATACAGGAGTGAAATTCGGTATGCAGATTCCTCTAAGCAAGATCAACATTACTATAAAGTTTGGGCCAAATTGTCCCAATGGGGTCGGAATTGTGGGGTCTTTAGAACTGTAGCAACATATGGCATGTCATATATCTTTCGAACGGAAATGATGAGAAACGAAAGACGATAGAGCTCTTTTACACTTTCTCAATACTACGTTCTGGTTAAAACATTGGGGAGGGGGGGGGATAAAAAGTGAGATAAAAGGGTACCAATAGAATGTCTCAGGGCTACCTCTACTGTCCTATATCTTCCTCGGGAGGATTAACTTCTTGTTTTATTTAGTAACATGAGACCCTCTTTTTGTCTGTATTATAGCGGCAACACGTTGAGGCATACTTTCCACAAGTTAACTGCATGTATGGGCAGGGATGGCTCTCCATTCCTCTTGCAAGGCTGTTAGAAGCAACTGTTGCGAAGATGGGCCTGGTTGGCGTTTTCGTAGCCGTTGCTCCAGCTCGTCCCACAAGTGCTTGATTGGATTGAGATCGAGGCTCTGAGCAGACTAGTCAAGCAAGTTTATCTCATTTTCACGAAACCAGTTCTGCACACGCTTCGCAGTATGACATGTTTTTATCAACAACAATCGTCACTTCCGTAGCATTGCCACTGTATAGGCAGTGCCGAGTTATCCAGAACCTCAAGGTACAAGTCAGCATTCATGACACTAGATGCAAGAACTAATGGACCGAGGCCTAACCAGGAGAAACAACTGCACATCATGATGGACTCTCTATCGAACTTCACCGTTGTTCGGGTTGTCGACGTCCATTAGACAGGAAGACTGAATACCGTGACTCATCACTCCGAAGAAGAACAGTTATCCATTCTTCAACGGTCTAGGAACGACGGTTGTCCCACCAAGCCAAATGGCGCATTAACATTTGTAATCATGGATTTGTGTACAGCTGCTCTACCATGATAACCGATCCTGCGCAACTCTCTACGGATATTTTGTTTCTAATGGCGCTCCCATATGCATTTTCAACCTCGTCAGCGATCGAAGCGGCGGAAGATATGAGAGATTTCTTCACATGTCGTATCAGGAATCTTCCTACACGTTCTGTTTGTTTCTGCGGGCGTCTGGGAGTTCTTTTACTATCGTTGCACCTTCTTGCTTCCAACTCTTGATAACATACTCTGTATTCGGTTTTGGGATGTCTAGTTGGGTGCAATACCTCATACACTAAATTTAAACAAATGACATTCTATGACGAGTTCACGGTACTGGGTAAGTTTAGGTCCACGCGGCATAGCTCCACAAGAGTTAATGGATAGTTACCAGAACATACTTTGTATGGCCAGCTTTTTATTTTACCCATAACCTTCTCAGCATACAGTTTGGAAAATTCATTATTTGCATACTTTCAAATTTTCTGGGGTGTCCAGATACTTTTATTCTATATTCTCGAGATATACAGGTGATATAAACATATAGCTATAACCCCATGTTTATCAGCGACATGTCTATCAGTGACTTGCGCTCTGAGATATGGTGTGCCAGCAATTTGTTAATTTTGGCTTTGCTAACAAGCTCATTTGCAAATCATGGTTAATATTGCGATTTACGGTTGCCTGTGATTCTCCGACGGAAGAGGTTATGATGTATTAGGTTTTGGGATTTACAGTTTCTAATGCTAGCCTTGACATTCCTTACCATTTCAGTTGTGCGCTTAGAAGTAAGATGCTTCATACTTGGTGACATTAAGTTTGTTTCTTCTCCCAAAACCATTTGTTAACCCAGCTTACTATGTTACGCATGCTGCCTGATATTTTGGGTGGCTAAAAGTTTTTCCAACAACAAAAAAAATTATTACAAAGAAACAATTGTAAGAGTAACTTACGAAGATTTTTTCTCTTTTTAACAGGAAGGTGGTTAAGTTAGTATACAGTACGAGGCGCTGCAATCGCAAGAACGTGAAAATGGCGTCAGTTCAGGAGCAAGCGCAGTGTATTATGGTACGATGAAACCAACTCTTCGTTCACAGCGAAGCGTAATTTTTGGAGGGAATGTAGACGATCACAACCTGATAACAAAAGCATCGTTGACCGGAAGATTGGGCACGACGGCCCGTTAACCTGGCCCCCCCCCCCCCCAACGGTTACCAGACATAACCCCCTAGACACTTTTTTCTGTGGGGATATGTCACGAACAGAATTTTACAACACGTGTATTTGATCTGGGCACAATGAAGAGAGGGATTAGTGGTGTTATTACTGTGTTATGCAAGAAATGTTGCAAAATATACATGGCGCGAAATTGAATATCGTGTAGAAATTCTACGGGCGACAAAGGGTGCACATGTATAAGTGTATTGATATTGTCAAAAATTTTTAATGAGATAGTCTTTCTCTTGCGATCAATTTTGTGGCTGTAACTGAAGATTCTGTGTAATAAAATATTATAATGTTGAAAAGATTTGAATGTTTGAAAGACTTTTTGGCCATCCTATAATAAAGTTACATTCATCGGTTTTCCGAGAATATGGGAATCGATGATCGAAAAGGGATATTCACTATCTAGCCCTTAGTCACCAGACACCCCATATCGGTAAGTTAAACCGGGCCATACACGAGCATCAGAATCTGGCCTTTCGGCTGGCCAGTCAAGTTTCCCCACCCCATTTCCTCAAACCAAATGTCAATAAGATCTGATGTATGACAGGGAGCACTATCGTGCTAAAATATGTATGGGCCATTACGAAAGTGTTCCTACAATGTCGATAGCGCAGAATTGCCCAAAAATGTTTGGTACGCTTCGGCATTCATGATTCCGCGAATTAAAACAAGTGGACCAAAACCATACCACGAAAAACAGGACCAGACCATGATGCCACCTTCTCAGAAGTCACTCTGGGTACGACACATTCCTGTAAATAACATTCTCGGGCATTCGCCAAACCAACACACGTCCATTGGACCGCCACAACTGGTAGCGGGATTCATCACTCCATAGGATGGTTTTCCATTGCTCTGGAGTAAAAAAGAGCCCGACGAGCTATTTTCACTGAAAAGGAAAGATTACATCTAACAGTTGTAGCTGTGTTTTTGTATTAGATGATAACTGTCAAATTGATAGTAGTGATTTCGTCACATTGCAACAGGACACATGGTGTTAGTATCGCTCTCATATTGATAGCCACTTTTTTACTATTGGCAATACTGTCAATTATCACAGTCCTGTCACAGATGAAATTATTTTAAATAAAATCGAATTTACAGTTTTCACTGTTGCGGTAACCGTCATACGCAAAGCTATCGAATAAAATCAAAAGCAAGTAATATATTTTATTGGATACTCGGATCGGAGCAGCAAGCTATGTCTGACGCGAACTGTGGTGATCCGTTGTAACAAACTTGAGCTAGGAAAGAAAGCCAAACTGTCTGATTTCAAATCTATCTTTTACCCATTCTCATCTATGATCATGAGTCTTGGGTGATGACCGAAAGAGTGCCGATATGAGATACTGAGATCCTGAGGTGTTCCCTACTAGACAGAGTGTTCACCATCACAATAAGGTAGTCTTTAGACGTTGAGCTACTACTTCTCCACATTGAGAGAGCTCAGTTGATTTTGTATGGCCACATGTATGCCTCAAACTGTCTTCCAAGACAGTTGCTATTTTCCAAGTTGGTGGTCACATGAGAAACCAACGGTTCGGCCTAGAACTAGGTGGCTAGACTATATAGAGCATCTGCGTTTGAGTCGCTTGGGTCGCTTGAGAGCATGCGCCTGACGGCGGAAAATCTCGAGGGCTGCCCCCGCGACTTTAACGGATAAGCAGAGTTAAAAACTAAGTAAACATTTTCCAGCCTCGCTCCTGTCAATTATCACAGTCCTATCACAGACGAAATTTTATAATTAAAATCGAATTTACAGGTTCATCTGTCGTATGACGGACTCTAATACTAAGTAATTTATTGAATTAAGATATTAATCGTGTATAAAAGCGCAAAATGACAAAGATGTAAAACATAATGAACATGTCCAGTAACATAACTAAAATCATGAATAGCTAAATACTTTCTAAAGACAGTATATCTTTATTTTTCACTTTTTACACTCTTTCGTAAACTGAAAACGGGAAGAGTCATCTAATAAAAATAACAGGTAAGATCTTTTATATAAATTATATTAAAAAGATAATTATATTAAATTTATATTATGTTAATTGTTAGAAATATTAGATAGAGAGTTGTAAGATTATAAACTATATGAATGTTTTTATATTCTGCAAAGAAGCTTATTCAAGAAATTTCAAGATGCATTATTCATTATTCGATGGTTTTTTGACATGCAGATCACGTAAGATTCAGATAATAAGCTTTAATGGCATCTAAATTAGATCCTCTTAAATGTCAGTGGCAAAGGAAAACAACGAAAAGAGGCATTTTTTGCTTTTATCGTGAAGTCCATTTTTATCTCGTTTCAAGTGTTTTTCCAGTTCTGCAATCGGATCGAGAATGTGGACGGCAAACCTTCTTCGGAATCGATGTGGGACAGGCGAGGAAGGGTCCTTTTGACTTCTGCGAGGATTTACTTGATTTATACGAAAACCCCCATCGAGATTCGCCCATTTCTCAGGGGGAAGAAAAAAAAACGAGGTTAGAAGTTTGGTCCCACCTTCATCCCTCCGGAATATTTGTTTCCAAAGACGTTCTTCTCCAAATCGTAAAATATTCTTCGAACAAAGCAAAAGGAAGAGTTTGGGAGCAAATCCGTAGAAATCAGCTTTAAAGTTTTTTGTAGCTATTTTTGTCTTACCCATTGGTCGATTTTCATAATGGCAGTCGTGCCTGAAGTCTTTGTGACAGTTTCCGAAAGGCATTTTTTTCAATTTACAGAAATAAAAATATTCGGAAATATTTTTGAATATTTTCATTTTTAGTTTCATCTAATTTCTTCATTTTCATTCTTATAAAAAAGGTAGCATTTTCTATATGTAACAAATAGAAAAAAATTTTATGCACAAAGTTCATGAAAGTTATTATGTCAAGCGTGCATGAAAATATAAATCATTTCAGAAGGAATATAAATATATGAATAAATTTGAAACAGCCTGGTGGAAATGGGAGAAAAAAATAGTTAAAAATTGCAATTTTTACGTGATTTGAATTTAAATGTTCTTTTCACTTTTACGGAATCTTTACTCATCAAATTGTGCATTTTCTATATAGGCTATTTGAAGGATTAACTTATATAATAAAATCTCTCCATTAATGATAACGCGTATAATTTTTGAAGCTTTTCAACACTTATATGACTGGATAAACCCTGAGTGGGACACGACTTAACTGATTGTGGAATTATGAGAATAAATTATGAGAATACATTCCTGTTCCTACCAAGAAATAGGAAGTCATGGGTGAGCTATCAGTTGGTAACCTATCGATGACCTGGTTATGCAAATTTGAATATGTACAAAATTTGTCTTATAAACAGTAACACAAGGATTAGTTTCAAAGTACAAACTTGTTTCGTATCCAATAGATCACTCAAAAGTAAACTTAAATATTTCTACATGTTTGGATGTCTGTTCTGATAAACCCAACCTGCAGCAGCAACATTCTCATTAGCAGGACTACAGCATATGTCAATGGCAGTCTTTTTCTTAATTGTGTCAATCATCATACTAATGATGTGTGAAATATTCAAACTTGGATAGTCATGTGACATAATTTGCATGTAAAAATATTTCCGTTTCATTTTTGAGTGATCCATTCATCCGGCAATGAAACATAATTACAATGTAGAAAAGGAAAGGAAAAATTCCGCGCCTTGGGCTCGACGGCTTTAGCTGTCGCTGACAGTGAACCGCTGCTATAGCAATGTATCCCTATGGATTCGCAAATGGCAAAGCAGGCTCGCGACTCACAAGTCAGAAATCCTCCTTACCCTTAAAGCATCAAATAAATTGATGAAAAATCAACTTCAAAGAATAGATAAGAAACTTGAAAAAACTTCTTCCGGAAATTTTCCTTCTATTTTCTATATTGTAATTATGATATGCTTTGAATTATTAAGTACCGAAAGGTGCTTTATGCTGTCAGTGTGGGGAAATGTGTCTGTCTGTCTGTCCGTCTGTCTGTAACTCAAACTCCTCCGAGGCTATGAAAGATTTTCAAAATCTATTTTCGTCAGTCGATGAATATGGTTCATGGCACGAACCACTTACAAATATTATCTAAATCGGTTCATTGGCACGTGCACAAATGGTACCTCTATTTTCCCGCCTAGCAATTTTCAATAGGAAGATATATTGAGTAATATATCAAACAAATCGTAATGACGAGATAGATGCGGTTATTCATTATTATTTTCATCAGTCGATGAACATTGTACATGACACGAATCAATCACAAATATTATCTAAATCTGTTCAATAGCACGTGCACAAATGGTACCTTTACGACCCCACCTAGAAATTTTCAATGGAGAGATACAGGTATTGGACATTGAAACTGAAACACCTTCGCAAATAGCACTGGATACCCCCAGGGCTGAATAGAACCTTCTGCTAGGTAATTAATCGTATGCATATCAATGAATCACGTGTCAGAGGTCTTGGTAGTCACTCCAGTAGAAAAGTTCGATAGTAAGCTTTAAATTGTCTGTGCAGAGCGCTATAATGGGAGACATATCCGACTTCAAAAGAGGGCAGATTGTTGGGGCGCGTCTAGCAGGTGCATCTGTGTCCAAAACTGCCACACTTTGTGATGTCTCACGTGCTACAGTATCCAGGGTGATGTGTGCATATGAACAGGAAGGACGAACCACGTCCAGGAGGAGCAACTGCAGGGGAAAACGGAAGTTGTCGGAAAGAGACGTCAGGACATTGACCAGGATTGTTGCACGAAAGCGGAAAACCACCGCAGCAGAAATCACCGCAGAAATGAATACACACCTCCAGGAACCTGTGTGCACGAAGACAATCCGTCGTTACCTGCATAAATCCAACATCCATGGCAGGGTTGCTATACCAAAGCCTTTCATCAGTAGTACAAATGCCTCCAAGCGGGTTCAGTGGTGCCGGACGCATAAAACCTGGACGTTGGATGACCTCAAACGCGTCATATTCTCGGACGAGTCCAGCTACACTGTCTTCCAAACAACAGGGAGGGTATTCGTCTGGAGGAACCCCTCTGATGCCTACAACCCAGACTGCTTGGCACCCACAGTCAAACACGGAGGTGGATCAGTAATGGGTGGATCAGTAATGGTTTGGGGTGCAAACTGTGCAGGACCTCTACCGATCCTTCCCAAGACGTGTTACTGCTGTGCTGGCTGCCCACGGTGCCCCAACACCTTATTAAATAAAGATTTTGGATTTCTACCAGGTGTTTCAGTTTCAATGTCCAATACCTGTATATTAAGTAATATATCAAACAGATCGTAATGACGAGATAGAAGCGGATATAAATTACTAGTTTCGCCAATTGATAAATAAGGTTCCGGGAATGACCCATTTTGAAAATGATTGAAATCGAAACAATGACACGTGCTCTAATAGATCCTCATGATACCCTCAAAAATTTTCAGTGCTAAAATATGACATGTAATATATCAAACGACTTGGAATGATGTGTCAAGAATGAATATAAAGTAAAATTAATGGTAGTCGAAATTGTTTTCAAGGAACCTGGTTTAGTGGAACCATTATGGTTCATTGGAACTTCCAATACTAAAATATAGCATGTAATATATCAAACGACTTGAAATGGGTTGTAATGAATGAATATAACGTAAAATTAATGATATTCGAAATTGGTTGCAAGGAACCTGGTTTAGTTGAACCATTATGGTTCATTGGAACTTTCAATTCTAAACTATGGTATGTAATATATCAAACAACTTGGAATGATGTGTCATGAATGAATATAACGTAATATTAATGATAGTTGAAATTATTTCAAAGGTACGTGGTTTAATGGTATCATTATAGTCCATTAGAAACTTCCAATGTTAACATAGGGTGGTTTAAAAATATAGTTTCGCGAATGGTTTAGTTTAACCTTTCGTTACTTGGTTATGTCATTCCTTAATGGTTTATTTTCGTCAGTTTCATATCTTCTCTTGTCTAAGTATTATTTAAGTATATTTATTTATTTATTTATTTTAAAGAAATACCAGCCTATTATGTAGGCCTACTCCATGATTACAAGTCAAAATCGACGTTTGTTACCAGATGATACGGCTTCGACTTAATCGATAGACTCCTCAAACGAGGATTCAAACGACGGCAGCCGTGACTGTAGGAGACATGGAGTGGGAAATGACTATAGATAATTGATATATTAATATGAGCAACGACGATCAATTAAAAATTAACTATAGATTATTTTAAAAAAGTAAAAAATAAACAGAAAATATATGTTATTTCGTGTTTGTCGCATGGGACTGTATAAGGACAAACAATTAAAAACGACTATCTGTCCTTGGCGATAACATTTTACTCTAGCTATTGTTGCATTCTCAATGTTTTTGTAATGAAATCTAATTTAACAAAAAAGTATATACAGTACTTACTATACGCTGTGCAACGAAAGAAAAACTGGGCGTGTCTAATTAAATTTCCAATGTCAATTGTTAGACATTGTTGCTACGTAAAATTAACAATGTTTGACAATTGAAATTGGAAATTTCACGCCCAGTTTTTCTTTAATTGGACTAGGTATAGTTAATACTACATTTAAAGGAAAGAAACCTAACTCGGGCCCCCGTTTTATTTACATGTACAGGCAAAACTATGAAGTAAAAAAAAATTGAAAAAAATATAGAACAGATACCTAGTTACTTTATACGTCGCACTGATAAAAACACCACAAAATAAATCATTATTTAAAAAATCCCCCAAAATATTTATTTTTATTTTTTATTTTTATTTATTTATATTTAACACCAGTAACCATACAGTGGCATTAGTGTCCCCATACAGGCAAAGCCCAAGAGGGATTACAAAGTAAATAAAACGTATAATGAAGATATTGGATAAAAATAAATAAGCACATAAATCAGAGAAATGTGATCTACAATCATTGGTGAAATAATTTGAACAGTGATAAAATATTGCAAAATTAAAACATCAAGAACCAAATAGGAGGTAAAAGATTATAAATAATAGATTAAATGCTACATAAAAATATCAATAAAGTTACAAGAGTGAAGGTCTTGAGTATTGTAATTTTTGATTAAAATATAAACAGGGTCAATCTTGCGGCTATTAGGACGATAGTGTTGTATAACTATTCTATTCAGTAAAAAAGGATCAAATACTTTGTTATTTAAAATTGATCTAAGAGTTAAATTTAAGTTTTTTGATACAAGTTTAACAAAGAATAATCCATCAATACATTATTTTATGAGCAGTATTGTTGTCTGATGAGCAAAATTTTATGAAGGAATCATGCTTCCTTGCAATTTTTAAGTAATAATAGTTTGAGAAACCACTGAACCAAATAGATAAATTATATAAAATTCTTGGCAATACTACGGCTTGGTAAATTTTAAAAATTGCATAAGAGTTTTTGTAAATGTAATATAACCTCTTTAAACACCCAATTTTTTTAGTAATTTCCAACAGTGGATGTTCACAATGATGTTTCGGGGAACCATTACAATTGAAGAACACGCCCAAATCTTTTGTATAAGGAACAACTTGTAGTGAGATCCTTGTAGAGTATATCTAAATTTAACTGAATTAGTCCTTCTTGTGAATCTGATCATTCTAGACTTCTCTGCACTTAATTGGAGACCATTTTTTTCAAGCCATTGATGAACCTTAGTGATTTTCTCTTGAAGATTCAGAGCATGAGGTAAACTACTAATTTTGGAGTAAATCTTCAAATCATCAGCATAGAGCAGATATGAGATAGAATCATTTGTAAAACATTGACCTAAATCAATTATGTAAAAATTAAACAAAATGGGCCCAAGATGTGATCCCTGAGGTACTCCACTACCAATTCTGCCGAGGATACGATCCGACTGCGAGTTGGAAAGATAAAAGCATCTGTTAGAGAGCATAGACCTTAACCAGGATATTATCAATGTTTTACACCTAGGCAGTCAAGCTTGGATATTAGTCGCCTGTGAACTACATAATCAAAGGCTTTACTGACATCAGCGTAAAAAACATCCAATTGGGAAGAAGATTCTGTGGCATCAGCAATATCAATTGCTAGACGAGCGAGATTAGTTAAGGTTGATTTACCTTTCACAAATCCATGCTGATTATCCATATTAAAGTTAGCGAAGTGGGCGCGAAGATATTTCGCTACGAAACTTTCTACGAGGGGCGATTGATAAATAAGGTCTCCATGGCTGTAACTTTTTTATTTGTTAACCGATTTTCAAAATACTTTTTGTATCTTATACTCAAATTTGTCCTCTATGTAATGCACTATTCATTTTTCGACATAGTCCACGTCCCTTTCCACGCATTGCGCCAACGCGTGCCTAGTTGGGTGAATCCGTCGGAGAGGAATTCCGGAGTCGTTATCGACACCAGGATTGAATGGCAGCTTTGGACCCTCTTCTGGAGTACGATAACGTCCGCCCGCACACGATTCACCATACACCAGAGGCGTTGCAGCAAGACTTCAAAGATGATGAACCTTTGCATTTCAAAGATGAAAAATTGCATTTCAAAGATGAAAGACTTTGCACATTGCGACTTTCACCACTTCCCAAAGAAGAAAGAGCCCCTTAAGGCACATGAGTTGGTTCTGAAGGCGAGGTAAACGCTGCCATTCAATCCTGGTGTCGACAACAACTCCGGAATTCCTCTCCGACGGGTTCACCCAACTAGTCACGCGTAGGCGCAATGCTTGGAAAGGAATGGGGACTATGTCGAATAGTGAATAGTGCATTACATAGAGGACAAATGTGAGTATAAGATACAAAAAGAATTTTGAAAATCGGTTAACAAATAAAAAAGTTACAGCCATGGAGACCTTATTTATCAATCGCCCCTCGTAGTAATTTAGCAGGAAAGAAGAGAATAGTTATTGGACGATAGTGTTTTAATAACGAAGGATTTTTAACCTTCGGGACAGGAACTATCGGGAAGACTTTCCAAGATATCGGATATTTACCAGTAGATATTGAACGATTGAATAGAATGGACAGAGGTACAGCAAGAGTTTCGATCAGTCTTTTGAAAATAAAATCAGGAATATCTTCAAAAAAACACTTTGTACTTGCTTTGGTGAATTTACCAAGGAGTATAACTTCTTGTGAAGTGATATCATTGAAGTGACTATTAAAATTATTATTACAATGAAAAGTGGTTAAATAGTTAATTGTAGAGGTATCTAAATCATTGTTAGAATCGTTATTAAAGTTTTTTTGATAATATGAGCATAAGTCTGTGAAGAAGTTTTTGTCACTTTGGTAACATACTTTAGTATCATTCTTTTGACGGCCTAATAACTTATTAGTTTCTTTCCAAAACAGCTTAGGGTCTTTATGAATGCCAGATATAATATTTTGTATGTATGAATTATAATCATCCTTATAACTGGTTTTAAAAGCTTTCCTGCATTGGCTGAAAAGTTCGTAGTCAAGCGAATCAAGTGTATTCTTAAATCTATTGTGGGATTCAAATTTATTTTTCCATAGGATCCTAGTTGCATTCGATACCCAGGAGGGAAAAGAATTATGTTGCTTTCTTCGGTGCTGTTTTCCTGAGTCATTTAGAGGGACAAACCTAAGAATCCCTATCTTAATCACATCTAGGATATTATTCCAAATCAGATCCGGTTCAGGAATGTTATTAAGAAAATCCCAATCTATATTTTTAATGAACGTGTATAAAGCAGGAAAGTCTGCTTTTCTGAAATTAAACTTAGGTTTATCATTTTTACAAGAAGAATAATTATAACATAGTAAAGGGACACAGATATCTAGTGCAGGATGGTATCTGTCTTCTTTAACAATGGGGTATTCTGCTCGCTTTACTGTTAATTGAGTATTTGCTAGAACTTTATCAAGTGTTTTGTTGTGATCAAAAGTGTTGTATTACTCTTACATTTAATAAAAACGTTCTCCAAAACTAAGCCACCCAAACGGACTATTTACCTCAATTAGGTCGTAAAAGGCGAAAATAATTACTGAATAAAGAAAAACGATTTATTTCCTAAAAACAAACATAAATAGCAAATTCCTAACTTTTTAATGAATTTCAGGTGTTCAATTACTTCAAAGGCATCTTACGAGGGGATATCAGAAAATAACGCCATTTATTTTTTAGCGGAGGAAATATAGTCGTTATGTAAAAGTTAACATAGACAAAAAGAAGGCGGAGTACATGCACAGACATTTAATAACAATCGATTAACAAACGGGGACCGCTATCACATCATCTACATTGGAAGAACAGCGAGCTGTTATAAGGTTTCTTTTTGCAAAAGGTAAGAAATCGGCTGAAATTAATGGGGAAATGGTAGTGGTTTATGGTGCAGACTGTCTGGATATGTCAATGTGGGCAAATGGTGTAAAATGTTTCGGGAAGAAAGAATTAGCCTTGCCGATAAAGAGGATTCTGGGCGGCCTGCATCAGCTGCATGACCAGCCATTATCGAGAACATTAACAACACAATTGGAGAAAACCGTCACATTTTCTTGAAAGAAGTGAATGAAACATTGCATAATTCTATAGATCTTCATGGGGTACGGTGTTTGAGAAGCTTGGATACCGCAAAGTCTGTTCGCATTGGATTCCAAAAACTCTGACACTACTAGGTAACCACAAAAGTTCTTGCCCTTTTTATGTTGCTATAAAAGGAAGTGATAGAAGATATGCAAATGAGTATACAGTTTGGTTCAAAATATGTCGGGGGGGGGGCAGGAAGGTATAAAAATAGAGGTATAAAATAGAGGTATAAAAATACAGGGCTGTTGTGCATTCACATCAATCACATCTCGTGCAGAAGTGAAGACAAATGGAGGTATCGAAGGAGATTGTTAGGTGTTGTTTGCTTTATGACGTCAAGGTGGACTTGTCAATAGCAGCATCAAGTCAGCGATTGTGTCTTGCGTTTGGGGATGATGCTGTCTAGGCATTGGTTCCAGAAATTCAGGTCGGGAGAATTTGCCATTTCTGATGAACCCCGTAGTTTAGTGTGTCTGATTGACTAGACGCCAAATGATTCACTACGAGCTGCTATCAACGGCCAAACCATCACTGGGGACCTGTACTCCCAGCGGTTGGAACGTGTGCAACAGGCATTGCAGCAGAAGGAGCCACCATTGGTGAATCGCAAAGGGGTACCCTTCCTTCATGACAATGCCTGGCCACATGTGGTGCGGGTGGCCAGGGAAACCATAGAGCGGCTTAGCTGGGAAACTTTGTGTCATCCACCTTACTCACCAGATCTTGCTCAAACGGATTATCAACTTTTCCATTCTCTGGACAACCATCTCCGTGGAAAATCCTACACCAATGATACAGACCTGCGAACGGCACTCACGGACTTCTTTGAGTCCAAGACCGGCAAGTTTTACAGCCAGGCGATTGATCAACTGGAGACACGTTGGCAGAAGAGGCTAGATGCCAATGGGGATTACTTTGGGGACTAACAATATGCTACTTTTTGTGTACATCATTTTGTTTTCCGGAATTAAAAACGGCAAGAACTTTAGTGGTTACCTAGTAGAACAGACGGGCAATAGAACTGCGTGCAGTCTACAACATTTGCAGCGGTACAACCAGAAGAAAAATGCGTTTCTGAATGGCATTGTCATAGGAGATGAGTACCGGGTCTTGCACTTCAGACATGAGCCTAAAACTGCGAGCTTGATGTGGAAACATCCACATTCTCCGGTTCACAAAAAAATTCAAAGTTTCTCCTTTAGCTCGGAAGATTATGCTTACAGTTTTTTGGGACTTGCAAGACATCGTATTCACAGAGTTCCTGGTTCGTGGGGCAACCGTCAACGCCGCTATCTATTGTGAAGTGTTGACTAAACTGCGGCGTGTTATTCGGGATAAGCGTTCAGAAAAAGGAAACGATATTTGACTTCTTCATGAAAACGCACGCCCGCATATGGCCAACGTCGTCAAAGCAAAACTGGTCCGTTTCAGTTGGGAGGTTCTGGAACAGCCAGCTTACAGTCCGGATTTAGCGCTCTCGGACTACCACCTCTTTGATCCCATGAAGAAATTTCTGAGTGGTCAGAGGTTTGAGTCTGACGAGGAACTCAAATCTGCCGTGCGCCATTGGCTGTATTCACAGTCGACAGAATTCTATGAGCTGGGTATTCTGAAACTCGTGGAGCGTTCGGATAAATGCCTGATTCATCAAAGTGCCTATGTGTAAAATATAGTTTTGTGTAAAAGTGCACTTAAATGTTTACCTGTATGTTTTGATAAAATAAATGGCATTACTTGCTGATATCTCCTCGTAGATTAAAAAAAAATAAAGGCTTGTTTTTCCTTTATAACTCTTTATAATGTAAACCTTGGATCCTAAAAAATATGGGGGCTCGCTTTAGGAATAGCTTGGGGCCCGAATTTGGACCATCTCGTGCATTCTTTTGAATTAATATAGTATTTTTTGTGTTAACTACTTCAAACTTACACTACTAGATAGCTATTTTAATAAGGAATAAGTTGGTATAACAATTAAATCGCTAACCTTCAAAATGGCAAAAAAACACGTGAAACCGAGGAGCATAAAAAGTTCCGAAAAACACAAAAACACAGTATGTCACCAATGAATAACCACAGATTGAGTAAACAGCTTGGGCGCTGATCAATTCCATAAACTACGACCTCAACAGAGCAGAAATTGAGGGCGCCCGCTTTTGATCACTTTCCTCTATAGTTAAGTGTTCTTGAAATAATACGTGTTAAGGCGTAGAGAATGGGCGACAGATAATCACGATAATAAATTTTAGGTTAAGGGACAAGACGTAAAAGATTAGAGAATGGACATATCTCCTAATAAGAATGCTAAATTATTTTCAGATTTTGAATCAAAACTCTGAACGTTATCGATGTAGCCGTTTTCAAGTTCGGATGCCAGAACTAATGCCATCATACTTTCGAAACATGCCCTTTATGATGAAGTTGTGAATTATCTACCGCTTTGTCGGAGTTCCTATTTTTTTCGTTAATTTTTTTTTATATTTAGAGATCAATTTCAAAAGTTTTTAAATAAGATTTTTAATATCCTGTGTGATTACCATTTTGAATAAAGTAGACCGCAGCAGTGAGCTTTTAAAGATTTGAATGCAATTACATGAATGGGATAAGAATTAAAACATTTTCCATATGCATTTTTCCCTGGGATAAGAATGCATGTATGATAATCTATATATTTAAGTTACAAGGGTGATTCTTTCGACAGTTCGTTGGTGAAATCTACTGCATCTATAAATTTCATTTTGGCTTTAAATGAAAGGTATTGGTTTGTAGATTTGTCAAATTTAGTTTTTGTGTCCATAATTACTATTACTTAGCGTTAATTTATAATTAATAATGCTTACATAGTCAAATCAAATAATCCTCTCCACAATGATGTCTCAATCAACAACTTTGCTACCATTGATGATCAGATCAACAACAATTACATAAACAATTAACAAAGATGACAATAAACAACAATGTAGGCAAAAACAGATGGAGATGGGTTGATTACCGTCAAATTTTGACGGGATCTATCTAGTATATTTTAAATTTACATGGTTATTTACTTTCTTAAGAAACAATTGTAACTCCAAAAGCTATTGTTCATAAAGAAACATATATTTATCAACTGGCTTATTATTACGTAATACATTGGTTAAAATGAATTGCTAAAGAATTGCTGATAAGTAGAAGCAAATAGGTAAACTCATCAGGTCAACTCATGGATACATTTATGCACTCAACCAATTTCGCATGTCAGGTATTTTATGTAATTAATATATTACAATGAACTTTTTCAATTGTCTTCAAGAAAATTATATATAGAATAAGTGAATTCTAGAGAAATTAATGGTTTCTATGATAACTGTTTAAGAGAAACTTGTTTTAAAAAGAAATTGTCCATTAGCAAAGATTTACTTTATCCTCTCCATTTAAACATCGAATACACATGCTTAATTCTAATGTGCCGAAAAGGTAATTCCTACTTTTAATGAAAGTGAGAATAATCTCCCCCGTTTGCCTAGGTCTTCCCCATGATTTGTTTGTAGAAATGGATAGAGAAATGAAGAAATTTCCATGATGAGAAAGTCGTTTCACGCTCGATTTGCTATGTAAAGAAGAGACGATGGCAAACGGAGGCAGAACACGGAAGGACCGGGGCCGTCTGTCTTCATACGCTCTCTTTTGCCATGGAAAAGGATGGCATTGCTAAGCAATTTCGATGTACATCATCCATTGGGTTTTACGAGCAACTGAGTTTCATTCGTGATGCTATCCATAGACTGCTTTAAAAGCATCATTCAAAAATCAGTTACCCCGAGAGTTTGCGTCCATGAGTCATAAGTGAACCTTTTCAAATGGATCTTGTTAAGACATAAGTTATCTTACAAGCGACTATAATAAAGAACTTTTCAATCGTTGAATGTGTTTGAAATTTTTATTTATTATTACCAACAACAGAGATGAATTACGGCGATAAGGCTAATACAAATGAAGAAAAGTTAATTGATATGTTGTTCATAGAACTTGTTTATCTTTTCCAGAAATAGGGCTCATTATAAAATATGTTTAAAAGTATTTGAAAAACTAAAAATATTTCATATCTAATATCTAAAGAATTAAATATAAAACTGCTCATCATGTATCTCGTCAGTATAATTCGTGAAGACCATAATTCTTCTTTTTTTCTGAAAATGACATTTTTGCGCATATATTGAGGAAATAAAATAACGTATGTATTGCCAAATTATCTTAATCCAAATTAATTGTGATACTGATTCAGAAAAAGTCGTGATTATGAAAAAAACTGCACAACTTCCACCAGTCTGCATGTTTACATTGTTGTTATTGTATTCATCATACTAGTTTTTTGTGAAATTACGTGTTTTTAACTTGAACAATTACACTGCATAAGTTGTAAAAGGTAAGTTAAACTAATTCTACTGGCTGTTTTTGTCTATTTAAATGTGGGATTTGGTTATATGATTTGTTGGACAAATGTCTAAAGTTTCGAGGAGACATTTGATCACAAATCATACAATTTTATATAGAAAATTTCCATATAAAACTCCTTTCATTACAAAAAGACACTCTTTTTCCCAGCTTCAAAAGAACATGTCACATGCTGAGTCACATGTAATTTTATATCAGTTTTTTCGCTCTTCTGAAAAAATACGTCAAGTGGAGTTACACTGGCGTTTATTCGTGTGTAATTCTAGATCGTATTACAGAGGGTTGTTAGGGATCTATAGTAACAATTAGCATATTCAAACCTGGCGCGCGCGTTCATTTCACGTGAGCTATCACGTGGAATATTATTAGGGCAGGTATTAAAATAGTTAGTATTAGAACAGCGAGCTAAAAAACATTTAATTATGCCACCGAAAATTGACAGGTATTGGGAGGGCTACATAATAGCCCTTTCCGACGTCAAATTCAGCTATTCCGAAAGCTATTATGAAAATATGCAAGAAGCAAGGCTTCGTCGTTTCCCAGAAAGGGAGATCAAGTGCACTAAATAACTTTGGCAAAACGAGAAGCGGCGTCTTTCCTGAGGGTAAAAAGCAGGCCAGTCCGAGACCACCCGCTTACCGTACTCCTGACGTCGTCCGGAGATTTCGGGCTCGCATAACCGGATGCAGCCCACCAACACATCGGGCCATTGCAAAGAAGGCAGGGAGGGACATCACGGTAAATACAATTGCCAATCGTGATTTACAACTGGAGAAGCGACACAAGAGCCACGTTCATAAGTTGTTGCCGCGCCATGTTCAAGAATGACGGACCAACTGCTGTAAACTATATGAACGATACCTGGCAGATGAAAAGCGAAAATATGCGGATACACTTAATGTGGCGTATGTTTATTTAAGCGAATGCAATAAGAGCTGAGCCATTTTTTTCTCGCCCAAGGAGAGCTAAGCTTTTCAGAAAAATGATACTGTGAATGCAAGGAAACATTTTCAAAAGATTTTATGATCTTGGCGGGACACAGCTACAACGGCAAGTTAACTTTACTCAGAGTTGAGTCAAACCCCAAAGTCAATGCTTCGGCCAATTTAAACGGGCCCTAGGAAAGAGACGACCGCGAACAGTGGAGGGGTTCACGAAAATATTCTTTCCTGATCAGCGATCGGTCATCGCAGGCGCTTAAAACCTTCATATCAATTGAGCATAAAAAGGTGGCGCCGTCTATTGACAAGGAGCGTCGGCGAAGTAATGGATTTAAGAGAAGAGGTGACGCTAGAAAGCCAGAAAAGACGAGCGTTGTAATGGCTAAAAGAAGTGGACGTGAGGAGGTAGGAGAGAGAGAAAAGGACAGAACAAGTGGGGCGTTTGAAAGTGGTGGACGGTGAAAATGTAGGAACGTCCGTGCTGGCTCGAGAGATAGAATAGAGCCTATAGGAGTATTGGATTCGATTGAAGGATATAGCAACAGAGATAGAAGGAGGATAAATGAGAAACATGCCGAAAGTTCCGTGCGTCGGATTGATGGTGTGCCCTCGTTTGAAAGTATTGATATACTAACTGTATTTTCTGTGTCTGCTATTTCAGAGCAATCATCGAGTTTACCAGCTACCCAACAGAAAAATATGAGAAGGACTTTGTCGTAAAAAAGACAACGAGCATGAAAAGATTTTCCCCAGTAACGAGTGATACTGGCGACAACAGCGTAAACGCCGTGGGAGGAGTTGCAGCTAGCGAGGGCAGCGTAACGGATCAGGAAGAACACGTTCCAGGAGGGAAATATCGTGCTGAGTTCGACGGCTGAAGAACCGTCACGATTATTCCAAGGTGAAAGATATTTCAAGCTCGCCAGTCCAATTTAGAAGAGATCGGCCTCGGTGGCTCAGCGGTTGCGTGATCGCCTCTGATGCCCGAGTACGCGGGTTCGATCCCGGCCGAGGACGACGAGGATTTTTCAGGGGGAAATTCTGAGATCACGCAATTCCTTCGGAAGGGAAGTAAAGCCGTTGGTCCCGTGTAGTCGTTTGCCGGCTGCACGTTAAAGAACCCTTGCGAGGCAAAATTTGCGGCCCCTATAACGCCGTCCTGAAATGACCATTGCAGTTGAAAAGGACGTTAATACCAAACAAACCAACCAACCAATTTAGAAGAGGTTAGGTGGTCGCCAACTCAGTCTGTGGTTTTCCTAGAGCGGTTTCCCGTGTTGTCACACCGTTTACAAGAGACAGGTATACCTCTGAGCCGTCAGAGTGCCGTTCCGGATAATGCTTATGTCTACCCAGACTATCAATGCTCCTCTGTCGCACTATGCTTTTTCCTGCACAAAACCTGAGTTATATCATGTTCCGACTTCTCTCCAGTTAAGTATGAGGCATGTTCAAATGAAAGTGATTCGGGCTGTAGCGCGCGAGCACGTGAATGCGCAGACACAAGGAAAACGGGTAATTGTTGACGTATCGTCTGCTTGTTCTGATAAGCACTGCTGTGGGAAGTTGCGTTAGGCTTATGCTCGTATTTCGTTTGCGTTACAATGAAACCTCCTATTAAATTTCCGTCCAAACCTGACCAATGAGCGGTGATAATGTTTCTGACAGCTGAGGTCATTCCACCAGTTGACATTCATGCTCGGATGCTGAATGTTTATGGAAAAGCATGTGTCTCGAAAGCAACCGCGGTGCGTTGGGCCAAAATGTTCCATGATGGTCGTGTGGAAACGGCTGATAAACCACATCCGGGCCAAGCAAACGTGGTCATCACCGATCAATTGAAGACAGACAGCGATAAGTCAATTCGTGTAGATAGGCGGGTCACCATGTCAGTATTGGTTCCGCATATGCTGTAGTGGAAAGGTCTGCTGTCAGTGGGTACCCCGAATGCTCACGGAAGAGCACAAAGGGCTGCGTTTCGGCTGTTGTTTGGATCATCTGGAACATTACATTCGTGAGGGGAAAGCGTTTTTGAAGAAGATTATCGCGGTAGATGAGACCTGGTACCATTATTGAGAACCCTCCGGGAAGATATCTACAATGCAGTGGAGGCATCCATCGTCACCACGGCCCAAAAAGTTCAAGTCGCAAAGTTCGGCCGGGAAGGTTATGCTTACGTGTTTCTTTGATTCCGACGTCCTCTGCTTTTGGAGTTTATGGAACCCAAAACCCGTATTAATGCTACCGCATACGCCAAGACACTGCAGAACTTGCGTCAAGCTGTGAAAAACAAGCGCCCTGGTAGGCTCAGTGATGGGGTGATCCTCCTCCAGGACAATGCTAGGCCACATGTGGCGAGACTGGTGCAGGAAGCAATAACCAAAATGCGGTGGCAAGTTCTACCACACCCTCCTTATAGCCCGAACCTCTCACCATGTGATTTTCATGTGTTTGGTTCTTTTAAGAAGCCACTGAACGGTCGACGATTCGCCAATGGTGAGGAGGTTAAGGACGCTGCTCGGGCAAGTTCAGAGAGCAGCAGAAAACACGGTATCAGCCGATTGATGCCCCAGTGGGAGTTCTGTATTGCAGCAGGTGGAGATTTTTTTAGGACTGCGCGTCTATAATAGTGACTATAAGATGTTCTTCTTTCATATAACGAAGCTAAATATTAATACTTTCATTTAATCCGTCTCCGTGCCCTTTGAATTACTTTCATTTGAACATGCCTTATATTTGTCGAGTGTCTGACTGTGTAGACTGAATCTCGATTGGTCCGTGAAGAAACTCTACTCCATTCGTCAGCACCCCGATCGCGATACTCTTCCGCCCAAATACTTCGGATCCTACGGTGCCCTGCAGTTAAAGGCAGGCATACCACGTGCATAAAGTCCACTCCGGTGAAGGCGATTGAGGAACGTTTGCGTCAATACTCTTCGTGCTGTTGCCACGGCTAGCTGCCGTTGAAGGTGGGTAGCAGTTGGTCACCTGTCTCTCCGGGCTGTTAGCACCAGTTCGTCAGGTGTATCTCTAGCCCTCATCCGGTTCATCAGATTATCGAATTTTCTTAGGAAATTAATGATATCATCCCTCTCAAAATAGATCTGATTGTTCAATACTTTGTCACGTTTCGCTTGGAGATGCTTCCTGATTTCAATCTCTTCATGGATCAGAATCTTCTCCTTCACTTTTCCTTTCCATAAGATGCCCATGCATTAATCGATATCGAGTAGGCGGCGATTATTCCTAATTAAATGCTGGGTGAAGGCGGATTTCCCGTCGTTGTTAATCCAGGATCGTCGGTGTTCGTTGAAATGTTCGTAGAAAGAGCGAGTTTGTAGGCGCCGAAGGATTTGTACAAGTCCTTGTTAGTATTTGATCGGTTTGATTTGAGGAATCTACGGCTATTGTGGATGGTCCGAAAGGAAATCCTGATGCCCAGCTCACGGAACAAGTTGCTATTCCGAAATGTCGCCGGCCCGAGATTTGGAATAAAGGTGGCATAGTCGCTTTGCTTCTGTATTTGACATCCCTACCGATTGAGGGTTCTTCTGGTCTTCTGTAAAGCGGATCGGGTGACAGAGTCAGGGAAGTCATTGGCTTTAGCTAAATGGAATATGGTGGCAATGTCTCTCTTCTAGGCGTCTTTGGTGATCAGGTAGGATATGCCCCTGGAATCAAACGGAATGAAGTTAGCAGTGGCCGATGAACAACCAACCTTTTCATCTTTTTCAGTCCTCATCTTTCTCTTGCACGTTCACATTACTTTTAAGTGGGATAGTAATACGCTGAAAAGACCACTACTGATATAGCGTATGAAATGGTTAGCTAAGGGAGGGGGGGGGGTAAGAACACCATTTCATATCTTTGTATAAATAGTGATATTAAAATTAAATCACAATCTGATAAAATTGAAAAAAAGTCTTCATAAAATGTCCAATGTATTTTATTTTAAAAAGAATTTATCCTATCTACTTTTTTTAATAACTTGAAAAAAGATGAAGGATGGTATTACGTATTGCATATAATAGCATGAAATATTGATTTTAACCCAACTCTAACTACTTTAAAATTAATTACGCACTATTTTAACTCTTATTCATGTATAGAGGAAATACTAAAACAATGTAGAAAGTCCTCACATATGTACTAATAGAGCTCAATTCGAGCTTAAATTTTCCATCAAGAACAGATTTACATGAAATTGAATGCTTGCCGCACATGCGCATTACCTTCAACTTCATATTACGAAATGAAAAAAAAAATTGAATCGCTGTTTCGTTCCACTGAAGGAATTAATTTGGAGCAATTCTTCACGTCTAATTTTTGGCAATCACCCGGAACCGCTCGTCACCGTAGTCGTTCGCTTTGATTAGCACAAAGCCGAGGATTTAATTTGGAAGTTTGGTGCATTCAAAATGAGTTTCTTCAGATCAATTTGGACGTAAATTAAAACAACAGAAGCAGCCAGAACGTCTTGATTCAAGACGTAGGATTTTTTTAACGTTTATCAAATCCTCTTGGATAAAATAATTCGGTCACAGCTTTACTCGCATCAAACGTAAATCCGACAACGAATCCTTTCCAGACACTTAGCAATATATTTTTTAACGTTTTAACATAATTGTATTTCTCTAATTAATTAGAGTAACTCGGAAAGAAAACTTTTTTCTCTTTTATATTTAAATGCTTGTATTAAACGCTTTAATTTGATTATATTTTAAGAAATGAATCAAGAAGTTTAATTAAGAAAAGTGCTTCTACCGCAGAACCATCCTAATGAGGAATGGAAACGAAGCAAAGACTTGGCGAACCCTCCTCCCTTGTCATTTTTCTTTCTCCCATTCGATCTTCACTGCGAGATGTGTTGAATTAAGGATATTCTTCTCCGTATTAATCAGCTCTAATACGATTGTATACAACGCTGGTGTGCAAAAGTTTATCGAACTCGCTTTATAATTAAATGGAAATTAAGATTTGTTTCTTTATTTCCAATACCTATTTGTCTTATTTTAATCTTTCTTAACGAATATTTTCTGCATCATATTGTTTCTGTAGTAATACAAATCTGCAAATAATAAAACATTATATCTAAACATTAACTCTTGTTGCTGATTTTAATAGCGAAATTTTATTGACTACAGAAGTAATGTTAAAATTTCTGATAGCTGAAATGCAGTAGATAGATACCGTTTGTCTAAGAAAAGAGTGTGCGCTATAACTTTAAAAATGTTTATTTCAGGAAAATGAGAAAACCAACTCCAGATAGAACTATATACGTACAGTGGCGCTTGCATATTAGTAAGGTATCCAGTCCCCGTCGTTGTTAATAATGGCTTGACATCTTTGGCGCATGCTTTCTACTAAGCTGGAGCAAACTCTAGAGGTAAAGACCTCCAAACTTGTCGAATCAGCTGGTTCAAACTCCAGGTGCGTTTCCTGAGAAGGCTTATGCTTTATGCGACCCCACACATTTTCTATGGGATTGGTATCAATTGACTGAGATGGCTAATCTAACTGTGCAACGTCATGTTGCACTTTCCATATCGTGCACAGCCTACTACGATGTTTCGGGTCACTGTCCTCTTGAAGAACCCATTTTGTATTTGTCTTTCCGTACAACCTTCGAACAGATGGTAAAAAACATTTTTTGTAGATTTGGGTCATTCTGTGAGCGTTCAGGTTTCCAATAAAGATGCACAAATTTCCAAATGCAGTTACTGAGAAGCATTCTCAGACATGGAACTTAATAGGGTTCTTAACGGTACTGTTCAAAGTTCTGTTTGTCGGAGATGGTCATGTTCGACGTCGGAAATCATATCACCAAAACTAGGATTCATCCGAGAAAGCGACATTACCCTAATCACGATCCATATTTTCCTGTGCTCATTAGAGACGTTTCTTCACATGGTTTTCAGATAGGAGAGGTCTCTTCACCGTACTCCGCCATTTTGCTTTCCTTCTGCAAACATCTTATTGTCGCCAGAGACAACTTAGTACTTTTACGTCTCAGTTTTTCTTGTCCTTCCCTCGGATTCTTCATGAAGTCGCTATGACTTGCTTGTCTTCTTGGTATGCCTCGTTCCGGTTGCCATCGACGTTTTAGTGATCTTCAAATCACTTCACTTACTTCTTAACAAGTGCCGTTGACTTTTTCATATTGTGTGCAGAGGATACTTGCAACATTTTCGGACCTTTCACAACACAACCGGACACAAGAAAAGTGTTTCAAACCGTTTTCATGCAGCGCGCGTTACAGGACATTATTACCACTCTGTATTGCCAAGAAAGTTATAGCGTACACCCTTTTATTAGACAGACGGTAAATCATCGACTGCTAACTAATCTAGAAAATTCTGCGTCAATCGTAGTTCCAGATTTCCTGGCTGACAATTCTAGAGAAACAAAATTGACATTGAAATCGTTACCGAGTGAAGATGCACTCTCGAGGGTGTGGGCAAGCAAAAGCTCATGAATGCATGAGAAATTGCCTGATAGGTAAAATATATTATGAGAATCGCCTGAGTTTTTACCAAAACACAACGAGCTCCAAAAATTCATCTACTTGCGTTGCATTCACGGCCAAAGAAAGTTTTCTCGGATAAATTAAAATCCTTGTGAGTAGTGGTAATATTAGCCTTTCGTTGGAATAATGTCTTGAAGTAGCTACGTCACTGGCCTATTTTTCTCAGAGCATAATGAATATGTGTAATACTTTCACTCAGTAAAAGTAACACTGGGCAACAAAATTTTAAAAATTTCCTGCTTCCGAGATAAAAATAGTCATTTCTTAACGAATTCAATGTGCTGAACACGAATATAACTAAGAAAAAGCTGAATTGGCTGCGGTTTCTTAGTAATGTGTACGAATTTTTTAGAAAAATGTATATATGTAAATATTATAATACATGTTAAGAATACCTTAATCATTTTCGGACTTTCGTTTTTTTAGCTTCTCGTTTGTAAACATCGTGGGGAGCATGTCTGATGACTTTGTGGCCCCATAAAAACGCCCTCTTTAATTTTGGATTCAACTGAGTCGGTTCGACATGTGGCATGTCTGAGTCGAGAGAATTTTTCATGTAGGTGCTTGAATTACCATGGCTTTTACCAAATTTTTACCAGATCAAGGTTGATGTGTAAAGGAGGAATGATGATTTGTGTAGTTCTGCCAGTGGTGGGCGTTGTACATTCATTTCTCCAGGCTTAAAAGATGCTACTATACAAATAACAATACGTCAATATCTTTGCAACCAGAGCCAATCAACTTTTTTCAATGTGATATTCGTGTTCAGCACGTTAAATTCATTCAAGATTGGGTACTTTCAACTAAGAAGCAATTTCATTGTTGCCCAGATTATAATCTGCCAAGCATGGAGAATCTCTCTCTTCCTGACATTCGCCATTGGTAGGCATAACAGAAGGTGTAACACGCCGACCTAGACGTATCCGTCTCGCCAGTAATTTCAGATGGCTATAAAAATAGTAATTCGTTTATAATGGGGGAAACGAAAAGCGCTGCGAATCATATTACCGTGGACGATTGCCAACTTGTTACGACTGTGCAGTGTTCATTAGATTAAAATTTTGAAAAACGTTTTCATCTATGAACCATTTTCGTTGTTGTCCTACGATATTACAATTTCGTTGTTGTCCAACGTTTTATTAGCAAGTATTAAAGGTTATTAAATTTGTATAACTTGGCGGCTTTTTAGGAAGTATCACGCAAAGGGTATTGTTGGATTAAGTGGGATGCGATCAGCGCCGATGTTCCTCCAATCAGCACGAGCACGCGCAGCTTTCGATGACCCCGGTAAATTAGGTGTGCGTCTGTCGTTAATGTACTCGCGGAAAACCTGTGATAAAACTATTGGCTTTTGTCGCTTCTAGGTGATAGAATGATTCATTTTCCTTGCGAAAATAATACACCATGTCCGAAAAGTTATCGCATCATAGGCAAAATTACAGGTCTGTAGGCCGAATTTCAGGTTGTTTAATACCCTGTGGGCATAATGATTGTCTATGACATGACATTCGTCTCAATCCTAATGCGTCGGTTAGCCTCCTCATCGCGACTTTCCACTCTGTACAACCGTGACTTCAGATAGCCCAAAATGAAAGCCCATTGGATTCAAATCTGGCAACCAACAAGTCTTCTGCGACCAATTCAATGAACAGGAAAGGCTTCATCCAGCCAGTATCATACGAAACGGAAATATTAGAATTTCGTCTATGATGCGGGACTTTTCGGACACGCTGTTTAAGAAAATACTGTGATATGGATAACCTGTACAGAAAGGAAAAACTTATAACTGCAAAGATATCCTTTGTTACGAGGCATGGAAAGAAGTGATCACCGATATGCAAATAAGTGCGCCACGTGATGGAAATGTGGTCGAGGCGGCAACGGAGACATTTAACTTGAGAAATACAGGCGCCTTACGTATTTACAGCAGTCATATTTCGCACAGTGGCGAAGAGAAATGAGGAGTCAAAAATCAAGTTACCGAATACGTAAGGCCGTTGGAGATAACTCTGTGAATGACCGCGCCGCCAGGCACTGATGTCAGAAATTCAGGTCGGGAGATTTACCCCTTTGTGATGAACCCCCGATGTTTGGTGGAGTATTCGCCAAGTGGTGGTACTAACGGGCCAATCCATCACTGAAGACGGGTATCCGCAGCAGTTGGAACGTGTGCAATAGGTACTGAACCAGAAGCAATTATTATGGCCTAAATGGGCGGGAATACCAAACACCGATTTGGCCGGGAGAAAATGTGTCATCCACCGTCTACCCGCATCTTGTGCCAACAGATTACCACCTTTTCCATTCTCTGGACAATCATCTTCGTAGGAAATGTTTGATTACAAATTAGGCAAAGTTGCAGCAGGTACGCACGGATTTCTTACTGCAATAGCTGGAGACATGTTGACAAAAGTTGATTGACACAGACGGGGATTACTTTTAGGACTAACGAAAGGTCTTAACATTTGCTGTATATCATTATGTTTCTGGTTTATAAAAGAACTTTAATGGTTATCTTATATGAAATACTGGAAACGACTGAAAATGGTCTGCCTTCATTCTTAACAGCAAAATTGAGATTAAAGTTAAAGTTCAAAAATAAGGTACACCTCTATGGGTTGAATCTTAAGTTTTTAGTTTTCCTGTTCCATTTGAACATCATGTGAGTTTATTATACGCTATTTCTTATTGATTCCCATTATTGATTTATTAATATTTTTTGCGAGGTATTTCATACCTGTTATGTCTTTGTAGTTGGAGGTGTTTCCTTCCTTTATATATATTTTACCCATTGTCATAGAATACGAAGCAATCGTAGGAAGCTTATATGTCCCTCTATTTATTAACTGAATTTGGTCTGAATATGTACCACTCTGTTCGATAGGGTGCTAAGTATAACTCCCCTTCACACTTAGGTGTATGCCAGTAATATTTTCTTTTTTATCGTCCAACATGATATGCTACTTAAGAAAGAAATTCAGTGTGATTTGTCAGTTAATGCACTTATGCACAAATAAGCATCAGCGAACACTTTTAATTTCAGACTCTAGACATATGCTAATTATTCTAAGTAATTTAAAGAAAAACCTAGCAATCAAGTATAATTTATAGAAATTTAAAACAGGAATCTTGTCAGTCTGGCGTCCTAAATGTCATTCGTTTATGAAGCCGGAATCTCTGATGAGTTTTTTTTCCTTATCAACAAATATCGTAGCTAAAAACTTACTTATAATAAACATATCTTCCCCTACCCACGACGTAATGGGCACTATCTTATCATGTTCTGAACAAAGTCTTTGGAGAAATGTGCTTTCCAGTGTAAAGAAAATTGAAAATGACTTAAAATTGAAACTGTCATCACCGACAATGTAAAGAAGTTCTACCAGGGACTTGTAGACTGAAAGGTCATATTTTTTACATCATCATAATTCCACCATTGTTAATCGTATTTCTACCTATAAGAAGCCGTAAAGTTGGTCAGTTGAGAGGCTTTCTTTCTAGGAGGTGTTGCTTATGAAGCTACTACGACAATGGAAAAAGGTCAGGGACAATGCCGCGGACTACACTGAGGGACTGTAAAAGGGAATCTGAGGTGCTTTTCCTGTGCTAATCGGTATCATTCCGGTCATTATTAAATATCCAACCCTCGTAAACAAGATGGAATAACACCAAAAGAAGAATTCTACATAAATTTCTAAAATTTCTATGGAAGAGTGGTTTCGTTTGTTCCATTGGTTTCGTTTCTTCGTTTCTTCCTTTTTCTATTAAGGTGGATAGCTTATTTTTCCTACCTTATTTATTTATCAGTTATAACGGACAGATATAAGTGCACTTGTATACACGGCGACAGTCTTCTAATTTGAACAATAAACCACTGTCACAAACTTCTGGTGGCGATTCCCCACAGCGAGATGAAAACAAAAGTTCATAAAGTTAGGAGCAAAATGATAAGACCACTTATATTTTTTCTTATAATTGGTAAATTAAACCTTATTTTTAAAAACTGGTTAGTGTCAACTCTTTGTTATTGTTATAAAACAACAAGAAATTAAGCCTCCCGAGGAACGTATACGAAAGTAGCGGAAGCTCTGAGTTCATCTTTTTTTTTAGCCGGCCAGGCGGCCGAGAGGGCTAGGGCGTAGACTTTCTAGTTGGTTTGTGTTTGTCCCGGGCTGCGTACAGATAAAATTTGTGCTCGCAAAATGACGTTAGTAGTCGACGCCAAAATTTCTTACTTACTTACTTACTTTTCAAATCCGCTTATCCGTTAGGGTCGCGGGGGCAGCAGCCCTATGGAGGATCTCCAGCGATCGCGATCTTCCGCCATCAGGCGCATGTCCTCCCTGGTAATACCCAAGCGACTCGAATCCAGATTCTCCATGTAGTCTCTACCCACCAGCTTGGAAAATAACTGCCTAGGAAGACCAGTTTGCGGCATCCGTATCATGTGGCCATACCAGCGCAAGTGAGATCTCTCTATGCTGAGAAGTAGCGGCCCAACACCTAAAGACTCCCTTATTGTGCTGCTGTGCACTCTATCTAGTAAGGTAACACCTGCTACACCTCTCAGAAATCTCATTGTACCCGCGATCGCATACTTTCGGTCATTATCCAAGCCTCATGACCATAGGTGAGAATGGGGACAAAGATAGATTTGAAGACAGAGAGCTTGGCTTTGTTACCAGCTCGCGTTTCGTTACCACGGGTCGCCACAATTCACGTCTGACACTGCTTGCTGCACCCATCCGAGCATCCAATTCTTTCTCCTGCCGTCCATCACTCGTGAATGCAATCCCGAGATACTTGAATTTCTCCACCTGTCTCAATGAGGCTCCCCTAACATGGAGAGCGCACTGAGCAGGCTGTCTTGAAAGGACCAGAACCTCAGTTTTAGCCACACTGATCTTCATCCCAGCTTCTTCACATTTGGCTGCAAACTGGTCTATTGCAAGCTGAAGGTTCGTGCGAGAAGACCCAAGGAGGACAAGGGGCCCCTACTTGCAGGGCCCCTGCCGACCGAATCACGAGGACCAAACGGCTTAAAAGAAGCCCCGATGAAACACAGTCTCCCCGGTCCTGAAATTCACGACCTAGGGGTGGTTTAATCTGCAAAAACTATACACCGCTCTTATCATGGCAAGTCAAAGGTTGTGGCTGCAATTGCTTTCACTGAGAATTTTTCGAAATCTTTAATAATTAATGCATTCAAATAAGCCGTGTATGCGAATGGACGCGTGTAGCTGAAGCGATGCGTGTAGCTTCGCCCGAGGGTTTAGAACTGCAGGGAGCGTGCAGGCGTCGAGGAGGTGACTCGGGGAATGGGTCTCGGATCCACATGGGTAGAGTGTCGTATTTGTAACGAGCTTAAACCGCGCTAAATAGTCCAAGAAGGGACCGTGGCCTGTGATCATTTGAATTGTTCGGGGGTGCTAGCCGGCAGAAACTGGTGAACCGGTCTCCCCTTCGTGGAGTTATCCCATTCCCTTTGCCATGTGTTAAATGCTTCCCTGTACAGAGAGCCCCTAAGATGGCTGACCGCCGCAATGCCGCCTTCTTTGCGGCCACATCAGCCAGCTCGTTGCCAGGGATGCCTGCATGTGATTTGACCCATCGTAGGGTTATGCTGCGTAAATCGACTGCTTGCAGTAAAGCAGTCCTGGCAGCGATGGTCTGCTTGGAGGAACCTCTGTTGCTCGTAATTGCTCTAAGAGCCGCCAGCGAATCTGACAACACCGTAGCCGACTTCACTGGCGCGACTTTCGATTGATTGAGCCACGTCAGTGCTTCCCTAATGGCCTGCACCTCTGCTTGAAAAACCGAGCAATTAGGTGCCAAGCTGAAGGTCTGTTAGTGAGCCACGGTGAAGCCTTCCAGAACAACAAAGGCTCCTGCTGTCCTACCGCCAATGTTTGACCCATCTGTGTAAATTTCAATGTCGGTGCCAGGGCTTCTGTTGCCATCACACAGTATCTCGATGCTGCGGGCCTCCCAAGGTGGTGGTTGGGAGGAGAAACCAGGTGGGGCCTCATACTCCAGAAAGCCGCTAGTGCGGTGTTCCTGGATCTATGGCGGAGGAGTGCTAGAAGATGAAGAGATGGGAAGCCATTCATGACCTGCAGGGCCTCCGTGGAGACCGTGCAGTAGGCTCTCGCCAGGGACAAAAGAAAAGGTCGCCGGGCAGTCTGGAGACCCCTCCTTGGGTGCGTGTTGATGGCCCTTTGGCCCCCATACCTCCGCTCCGTACAGCAGCATGGGGTTGTTGATGTTGATCAACAGAGCCTTGCGTACCCCAATATTTTCCTGCGAATATAAATATTCTGGTTCCGATCGTTGCCGCTCTTTTGCAGAGGTAGGAGATGTGGCCTACCCAGCTTCCCCATGCATCCAGTATAAAACCAAGTTACTTGATGGAATCAGTACACTGCACTGTTTTATTCCCTATAAGCACTGTTGCTGGTTTTTCTCGCAAGTCTCTGTACAGAGGGACATATAGGCAGCCAAATTTATCTGTATTGTAGTCCAGATCGCAGCTTGTCGCCCACTACTCACATCGGATCCAGGCTCCGGTGAGAAGGAGTTGCAGCCGATGCACTGTGGGGGCGGATAGTAACATCGCCCCCCAAGAGGACAAGGTCGTCATCAAAGAGCAACCTCTCCACCAGGCAGTCGCCCACGCGAAAACGCTCATCGCCTCGGCTGCCCCTGTCTATCCAGTCCATAAAGATAATGCACAAGACGGGCGACAGTACGCCCCCTTGGCGGAGTCCAACACCCACGGTGAACGGTTTTGACTTAATGCCATTTATCCAGACACACATCTCAGAGCTTTCGTACAGAGACATGATAGCAACCAGTAATTGCCCATCCACTCCATACTCTTGCAACACTTGCCAGAGCTTCTCCCGAGGAACTCTGTCATATGCTTTTTCGAGGTCCACAAAGCAAGCGTAGACCTCTTTTGCATACTCCCAGGATTTCTCAAAGATTTGCCTTAGAGCAAAAATGTGATCCGTCGTGCTTCGGCTAGGTCGGAAACCACACTGCTCCCCCGATTGTTTGGAGTCGACTATTTCCCAACTTCAGATATCCTTCAGGGGCCTGTCCAGATATCCAAGCAACCTGACACACTCGAGTCAGCCACAGGATACCATCCTGATTTAAGGCCTTTAACATCTCGGACCGGATTTCATCATCACCTGCACCTTTGCCAGTCTTCAGGGACTTAATTGCCCATCTGACTTCTGCTACCGAGACTATTCTCCGCTCCAAAGTGCACCTCATGTGCCTCAGTTGTTGCTGTCACCGGATTAAGAAGAGATGCAAAGTATTCCTTCCACCTATGCAACACGCTCTCCTCCATTTTTAGAAGTCTCCCATCTGAACTCTTAATGGTTTGTGATGAAAGAGACTTCTTTCCACAGAGGCGGCGCAGGGTCTGCCAGAATACGCTGTTTGCCGAACCACAGTCTGCCTCTAATTTCTCCCCGAACTTCTCCCAGGCCCTGACTTTAGCTGTTGATACTGTCTTTGCTGCTGCTTTTTGCGCCTCAGTGTACCGCACTCGACTCAGCATAAGTTGACTTATTTGCTGTTAACCAAAATTTCTAATAAAACCAATCTTTAATTTTTTTTATTCTTGCATCTGCACTTTTTAATCCTCCCATTTTTTCAATTAAAATAGATTTTTTCGAACCTTGTATTTAGAAAATATAAAATAACCCTATCTTCTTTCCTTTCTCGTTATTTTCGATTGAATGATATATAACACCCTATATGTTGCCATAAATTTCTTAAGACCAAGTGATTGCCACCCCCACAACTCCGACCCTATTGGGACAATTTTGTCTAATCTTTACAGTAATGTTGACCTTGCTTAGAGGAATCTGCATACCGAATTTCACTCCTTTATATGCATAAATACGCGTAGACCTTTTGGTCCCCTCTAATTTCCGCCCCCGAAACTCCGCCCCCAGTAGGCCAATCAAAACCAAATTAAAAAATGAAGGTGCACATGCCCATAGTAAGCTACATTCTGAATTTCTACGTCAAAAAGTGCGTAAATTATGAAGGGGACGGACAGACAGAGGGACATTGTGAAAACAATAAGTAGCTTCATTCTTCCGCTACTTAATAATGTTAAAACCTCAATGAAAATAACAAATTAGATTTTTAGTTATTAACAAAAACGTCATTTATTTGCAATTTACAAGAGTGAAAAATGATAAGACCACTTCAAGAATGGGTGAAAACATCAACTTTACAGCTATTATTACTTATCAGTTATATTTCCGTTGCACTTAATGATATCAAGGCAACACTTATGCATTGAATTGCAGAGGTTTTGAGAGGTATAGCATCCTATACAGAAATAATTGCTACTTTAGCTCTTCTTTTGTGTTGAATTGTTTTATTTCTCCATCTTGAAAATAAACACGACGAACAATTATGCCCCACAGGTTTTCCACGGTTCAGGTCGGGACTAATAGATGGCCACTCCAATACAGTGATGTTTTGTGCAGCAAACCATTGCATTGTGTCTTCGGCAGTGTGAATGCTGCAGATGTCTTGCTGAAATAAAATTATTTCAAACAATTTTGGCTGCATTAGGCAGAACATACTCTTCCATGGTTTTCATGTACTTAAGTCTCTTTTGTCGTCCCTCAAGAAAGGCCGGTTTAAGCTTCCCACCTGCCGCAAAGCCAGCCCATACCATCACTGATCCACCACTTTGCTGTCTTTTTGAAAAATACTTTGGCTCCTTTCTTATATCATGCCATTAGGAGTGAATTCCGTCTGATCCATCAAAGTTAAATTTTTTTCATCACTAAAGATGATTTTGGACCAGTCCGTCTTCTCCAAAATGTGCTCCTCTGCAAACTTCATCCTGGCATCTTTGTAAGCTGGTTTGAGCCTTGGTGCAGCCTTAGACCTGATAGTTCCTTGAAGTTGGACCTTTGAATTGTCCGCCTAATTATACACACAGATGCTTTTGTTCCAGTTTCATGTCCAATATGTTTTGCACTCTTTTTTTGTGTCTTTGTCTTCCTAACAACAGGGCACTCTGTTCTTCCTGATAATAATCTTGGCCTCCCAGTTGATTTATTTCTGCCGTATGCGTCTTTATTTATGCCGTACCGTATGTGTCTTTATTCTTCAAAAAGTTTAAGACTAAAGTCTTAGAACGGCCAAGAATGACACTGATCTGGCGGGAAGACCAACTGCCTCGTAGAAAGCCAATATTTCCCCATTTCTTCATCACTTAATGCTGTACCTCGCCATTTTGAGATGTTATTACAGAAAGCAAAAGAAACACAATAATTTGCATACTGTATCAACCTTAAAATAGGGGTGTTTAGTTTCATAGTTTCACCGATTCTTAAAGTGGTCTTATTATTTTGCACTCTTGCAAATTGCAAATAAAGGACATTTTTGTTAATAACTAAAAATCTAATTTGTTATTTTCTTTGAGGGTTTTAACATTATCTTCAAGTTCAGGATACGTCTGTAAATGTTCTAAAAACTTTTGAACCACTTATCCGATTGAGCTCATATTCGCATCCTATGTTCGTTAGGTTCAGAGTAAGGTTTACATGTCCCCAAAGGATGAGGGTGGGCGTAAATAAAATATTTCTTGCTTTATGTTTGTTTGTTTCCTCAAGAGATGGCGCTAGGGAAACGCCATCAAAATTTCATCACATGAACAAACCGAGCAACGCCGGGTATATCACCTAGTTGTTTTATAACAATAATAAACAGTTGATACTATCCAGTATTTAAAAATAAGGTTTAATTTACCAATTATAAGAAAAAATATAAATGGTCTTATCATTTTGCTCCTAAATGTATAAACATGATTCGGATAACGAACCGTTGATGAGATTTTTGCAGTAAAAAGTGAAATTTCAGCAGCTTGGTTTTGTACTCTCTGGATGGCAGGTTTTGTTTCTCCGCATGTAACCTATCATCCACAGATTAGAGAAACAAGCTGTTGTAACTTAAATTTTAACTGTGGAAATCTCATAAACGATTCGTTATCCGAACCATGTTTATATGAACTTTTGTTTCATTTCGCTGTGGGGAATCACCACCAGAAGCTTTTGACAGGGATTTAGATACACCCTGTTTAAAATTTTTTATTTTCAGCGTCTCAGAGTATGCAACTTAGCTACTGTCAATCTATGAACTGAATGATAATTGCCATTGCCTTTCGAAATTGTTTATAGCAATTATTTTTTTTTTTTTTGAGATAAGATTTTAGTTATTGAAAAAGAATCGTTTCTATGAGAAAGTATTGCAAAGTAATGGATATTTAATTAAACGGCTGGAAATTAGAAGCAACTAAAAGTAACGGTACATAATAAGTGTGAAAATGAAAAGAATTAATTGAGGTATCCAAATGATCAGCATTTTTTAATTATTTCTATCGAAATATACTTTTAAATAATTCAATAAAATTGCTTAAGCTATAAAATAAAAAGATTTACTAAGAACTGTCGTTGATCTCTTTGTTGATATGCTTTTATTAAAGGTGAAAGTACTCTAAATACGGAATTTTTTAAAACTTTGGAAGTCCCAAAAATCTTTAAAAACTTTTCCCGGCGATGACAAAAGAAACCAAAGTTAAAAAAAGATCTAACACGACTTCCATTGATTTCGGAAGCCATTTAATTATTTGGCAAGCCATCTTTAAGGCAGTGACGAGGGGAGACCAACGATCTTAATGAAGAAGAATGGTAGAAGAATGGCGTCACGCATGCGCATTAAAGGAAGGACGAATCGGAGCCTCGAGAAAAGTCGAAGAAAGAAAACGCTTCTTCCTCCCTGTAATGAAAATTATTGGAGATTTTTCTGGTCAGAAGCATCGAACGTTGCGGGTATCTGGAAGAATGAGACGCCAGACTCTCACAGACACGTGCAATAACTCATCACGAGCAGAAAATCAATGGGAGCAAAAAAGAGGTTCTGGATGGATAACAAAACCCCCCCTCACCAATCCCCAGAATCAAGACTATCATTTTTGTGAAGAAAACTAGCCTCCTTCTCCACTATTATTTTACTTTGACTATTTTGCTGAAATTCTTCGCTCCTTCGTTCGTGTGGAACTTGAAACTTAACACTAATTCAGGTGTTTCTCAATAATGATATGACTTGATGCTTTCAAATTCTTCATTGAGCAATAGCTTTGATGCTTAATCTCTAGGATATATTGAAACAAAATTTCATTATTGAATATCACATATGTTTGTTTTTAAATAAATTCTGGACATCACATATGTATTCATGTGGATAGGCTATTCAATAAAGACTAAGACTAATATTTTTTCCACAATCCTTGAAGATACAAGTACGCGACATAGAAAAAAATGTGAAAAAAGCGCCTCTTGTTCAGTAAGATTACTAGGTAGCAGCATCACATACATTCATAAAGCTATAAGATTAATAAAATGCAGGCAAGTTGTTTTGCCTACAAGGGTATTAGATAATGGGGATAATGCAGTTCCAGTTTCAAGAAGTTTTGTCTTATTTAAAGTCAAAGTCTAAAAAAGCGATTATTAAGGTACATGTCGGAAGATCTACACTTATCGGTATAAATTGCATAATATCTCAACAATTAGGTTTCAAACGAAAATAAAATGCTCATATTCACTAGCTAAGCCCGGATCACTAAGCTACGAGAAGTACCTGAGATTTGGACACATACTGTATGTCCGATTGCAACAAAATCTTGATAATTCAGGGTGAAGATTTTCAACATGGGTACGTGAATAAAAGGACATTTTTGGAAAAAGTTTTTGGTGGTAGTTGGATTTTCGTGTAATGGCAAACATTGCCTTTGTAAGGCTTAAAGGTCAAAATTAACTCAGCGTATTTCTGGAATCACCATTTAAGATAGAAATGTCTGGGTTGTGTGGGAACGATGCAAACGAGATGGCCATAGAGGAGAGATAGCTCAAAGGATTAGCCATGGCTTCTAACGTGTAACCGTTGTTTCATGCTGGCGCGCACTAATCTAAGTTTTCCCATTTTTTTTTATTTTGAGAGATACTGAAACTTTACACACATGAAAGGTCTTCCGCATAAAAATAGTGATAAGCAATAGCAATTGGCCTGTATCGTATTTCCATGATCAGGATAAACCCTTCCACCCTTTCGGAATCGGTTTCGTTACCGATGGCTCCAAATGTTTTTGTTTTTGCCCTGTGGCCATCTCTCCTCGATAATTAGGAGAGATGGCCCATTTTTAACATGATGATGTTTTAAGGCTGGACATCATTCTACAAAAAACGTGATGCAAAAAAACTACACCAAAAAGCGTTACGGAAGCTGTTTTGCATTGCTGCTCCACGTTTAAGCGTTGTTGGCGCCGGCTTGAAGCACATACCGGAACTGAAAAGTCACCTGACCATCGTTGTCTGGGCAACAATTTTTATTTAAATTTTTCCTACAGAGTTATTATGAAATATATTGCAAGTGTGATAAAAGATAGCGCCTCTATAAGTCGCTGTCTTACCTAACCAATTCGTGTAATGGGCTAAAGTTTAGCTTTTCAGTATTTTGAATGAAGAGTAATGAATCCTAGTGTAAGGAATAAACTCTTTTCTATTACAATAAATATATTTTATTATTCACAATTTAATTTATAATTTATTGTTTTGAAACATTAAAGAATCAATTAAATGTTCATATAGATCTTTTGATGCTTTTTTGAAGTCTTCATCTTATCTATAAGTAGCAGAGGCACACGGCTTTGCCCGGGATAATTTCAGTTGCTAAATAAACAGAACAAACTTTAGAAGTTAAATAATATCTCAAATTGGTTTTCAGTAATATCTTGCTGTAGACGAAGCTCCCTTTGTTCAGATGTTTCCAACGCCGGAACAATTGTTTTCAGTGGTATTTCGATGGATATGGATTAACATGTAAATCGAACGATTATTAAAGACCACAATATAGCGTGCTTGTTGATTTGAAGAGTGGTGCTGATGTATGCTTATGTTGTAAGCTGTGGCCTGAGAGCGACCGGCGTCCTTATACACTTAGACACTGGAAGGGTAAGCTTCCGTCGCGTCTGGAAGGTTATACTCTGTTCAAGGGTTCCAAACGCACAAATGTTCACCAATCGTCTGAACATTTGTTTGAGAGCTGAAGGGAAACACGCGAATCCTCGAAAGAGATTGTCCTGTCTATATGGTCTATTATACACAATTCCTACTCAATTCCCCTAGCGTTAATGTGGATATATATGGCAACAATAACTTCGATGAAACGACTCTCTTCCTCCACCCATGAACTTTTGTGCCTGTGTGCTCTGCAATTCCAACAAATTGAATGGGGTTATTCACTACTGGGTAATCTGTTGATGCACATCGCACTCTGCTCTCGATGTCTGGAAACAGAGATTGGACAATGTGTGGTCTAGCAGTCGCCGTTTCCTCAGTTGGCACGCTTGCATCGTCGACGGCCGCCTGGGAACTTCGATGACCTCTGGGTCACTCAACACTTGCTCAGTTTCTCAATAGTTTGCTAACTCTCCATTATCTCCAGTTATTGTTCATTTTTATAGATTTTCAAAAAAATGTTAAGTTCTAAGAACTATCAATTCTAAGAAAAGCCCGAACAGCAGGAATTCTATGCTTTTCCCGGAATAATTCCCAATTGTAGGTATTAGAAGAAGTTAAATTATAACTTAAATTGGTTTTCCAGTCTTCTACAATTTCCGACTGTAGAGGAATCTCCCGTTTTTCAGATTTTTCCGACGCCCGGATAAATTTTTGTTTTGTCTGACCAATACTATTTCTTTTCTTCATTGGCTTTATATAGATATGAATAAACATGCATCTATCGAACGATTATTAAAGAGCCCAATACCGTGTGCATTTTGATTTGAAGAGTGGAGTACGTACGTTTTGTTGTCAATTATGTCAAACTGTCGCCCGAGACCGAGCGGCGTCCTTACATACCCAACCCACTGGAAGTGGAATCTGCAGTCGCGTCTAGAAGGTTCTACACTGTTCAAGGGTTCCCAAACACACAAATCGTCTGAACATTTGTTAGGGTGCTGAATGTGCAACATTTGTTGCTTTGTGCTCTGCATTCCGAACAATCTCAATGGGGTTACTCACTACTTGGTAATCTGTTGTTGTAAATGCACTCCTCTCTCGATATTTTGAAGCCATGTGCTCCATTTGCTAAATTGTAGCCGTGTGCTGGCGAAACCATTAACGCACGGAATGAAAAGTTTGCTACCTCTGTCGCCTTTCCACTCTTTCTCAATATTCTGATAACTCCCCAATATCTCTAGTTTCTGCTCATTTTTAAAGATTTTCAAGGCAATGTTAAGTTCTAAGAACTATCAATTCTAAGAAAAACCTGAACAATAGGAACTTTAGCATTGTTACAAATTGAAACTTTGCATTGCATTGTTGGTCATGAGATATATATACACGGTCCGTCCATAGTGTTGGTGAATTGCGTTTTGATACCCTTGTTGATACTTATTATTGCACAAACTTTGCCCTGCATTGTTGGTCATGAGATACTTCTTACTATACTCTGTCCAACGAAAGTTGGAGTGGCTGTGTCCAGTTAAACTACCTATCTCAATTGTTAGACATTTTTGATTCTACTTTGGCGACAATGTCTAACAATTGAAATAGGAAGTTTAACTGTACACGCCCACTCCAATTTTCGTTGGATAGATTATACAGTAATATGCCCTGCCATCATCATAAATATCGATTTATTATCGATAATTATAATTTTTTTGAAATTTGAGTTAGACAGTGACCTTCCTCGTGCTTTAAAGATCAAGTATGCAATGAAAATGAAAATTGTCTCCATCTTGAATTTTAACAATCAGTAGTTTTTGGTTTGTTGAAAACAATGAAGGATGGATTGTTGCTCAGATCCCGATAATCATGTGTCTTTGAATACCCTGGCCTGTCTCTCGTTGGCCTCGAAATAAACTCGTTTTGTGATTTTAGATACTGTGAAAATCTGAGATATACTCGATTGTGACCACAGACGCGAGTAAAGAGACGCAACTTAAGCATAGACGCTGTGCTTGACATAAGGAGAGACTCGATACGCGTGCTTATATTTCATACAGAGTGTCCCAAATTGATGTATACACTCTTTGAAACGTTATAACTCAACAATGAAATGAGATAGAAGTATAAGGTTTGTTGTATTTTATTCCTTAAACTTCCTTAAGCCCATACATGTTCAAAATTTCCACCTTCTGCCACAGTACACTCCCCACACCGACGTCGAACAGAGCGACATACAGACTGGATTGTAGCTATGGAATATCATTGATGGAATTTTCAATCTGATCTCTTAATTCCGTACGTGTTTGTGGGTTTGCGTTCTTTAAAGTGCCCTAACGTAGAAGTCGAGAGAGGTTAAATCGGGATATCGAGGCGGGAACTACGTAGCACTTCCTCTTCGTCCTATCCATGTGTGATTGAATGTGTGATCGAGGAAAGTTCTCAAATCGACATGACAGTGAGGTGGAGCGCCTTGTCGTCGGTGGTGTACCAAATTGAACCTTCCAACGTCGTTGAACCTCAACAACATTCTCCACTTTCCAATAATACTTCAGTATTCAATTTCATTCATCGAATGAAAGTCTCAACGCCATTTTGGTTTATAAACAAATGAACAACAATGAACGTGTTGCTATGCTTTTTCAGCTGTCTGAACAAAACCTTATAATTCTATCTCATTTCGTTGCTGAGCTATAACGTTTCAAAGAATGTATACATAAATTTGGTACACTCTGTATTTGAGTTATTATAAGCCCTTATTCAGTAATTGTAACGAACTCGACAGCGACAAACTCCGCAACTTAAGCTCCCATACAAATTGCTTATGGAGGTGGCGTTATGATTAGCTGCATATGAACAGAAACCAAACCCCCTAAATACCAGCCAAGCTCGCTAATTAAATATCTTAAGCCTTCCCAAATCTGAAAAGCCCCAGATTTATGTTTATTTAACCAAGTTACATGGTGTCTTTAACCCCAGAAGAAAAGATGTAGAAAGAAATCCAAAAAAAACTTCTCGTTTTATTTTTTTCTGACAATTGGGGTTAGGTCGAGGACAAAAAAACATTATCAAAAAACGATGTTTTTTGGAAATAAAAAAGAATATTTCGATTAACAAGAGTTAAAAAAGGGCCTTCTATTTTTCTTTCTTTTTACGTAAGCAAAATCAAACTGCACAAGTTTGGGCGGAACGTCGACCCGGGAAATGAAGGCGAACGGAAAACACAAGGAAGATTCAGACCGATGGAAACGTTGAACTCTTTTACTAACGTCGTCGACTTGAAGGCAAGGTGGATTGTCGTGAAAGCTCGTCGGGCGGAATCAATACGGTTATGATCGTCTCGGTGGGAAGTGACTTGTTATGGAACGGTCACATCTCGACCCCTGTGATCATTTTGGAGAGGATTTCTGTAATGAAATGAGTGGAAAGATAACAGAAAAAGGCGAAATAAGTTCGGGACATCAGCTTAATTAACCGGAAAAGGAAAAGAAAATTCTTAAAAGGGATCCTATACACTAATAACATGGTTGTTAGCTAGAAACAAAGGTAGGAAAAAAGTACAAAGGTTAATCAGGTTAGTAAGAAGTCGGGTGTTACCGGTTAAAATAAGCTCCGACGAATTCAGCTATTGCGATTGAAAGGAATCGGTGATGTATCTCCGATGAATTGTGGACCGAGCTGGAACGAAACATGAATTGTGTGGACCGAGTTTGTGGTTGTCGAGTAGTGCAGGAAAGTGTTTCAACAGAAGTACGACCTACATTTAAGAGCCAAAACATTATGACCACCTACTCAATAACTCTTTGCGCCACCTTTGGCCTGCAAAACAGCTGCAGCTCGCCTTGGCATGGATGTCACATGCTCTTGGTAGATGACTGGAGACAGGTTGTACCAAATGTCTAAGGGTGCGTTCAGCATGAGAGCTTCAAGTCAAGCAGCGAAATTTCTATAGGACTCGAACAATGGATAACGGAGTTAATCCCTAAGCAGAATTCGATCACCCTTTACAATTTACTCTTCTTACTTCCTTATTCAGGACTCGCTGCTTCGCTCACCGCTTTCACTCTCAACGCAGCCTAAGCAGAGGTCACGCAAAGTCAAGTTATTCCGACATGGTGATGTTTGAGCTCTGAACTGCCGCTCCATGACATTCTTAATATGCTCTATCGGATTAAGATCCGGCGAGTTAGGTGACCAGGACATTATTTGAAATTCATCCTTAATGCTCATCGAACCACTCCAACACAATTCGAGCCTTGTGACATGGGACGTTGTCCTGCTGGAAAATTCCATTTCCAGTTGTGAAGACAGACGCCAGGTACAACTGGTCCGCAATGATGTTCAGATAGTCCGCAGCTTTCATGGTCCGTTCTACCACAACTACAGGTCCCAGAGCCGCCCATGAGAACATCCCCCAAAGCATAATACCGCCACCGCCAGCCTGTGTATGGCCTGCTGTACAGGATCGGGGAGCAACTGTTCACCTGGAAGTCGGCGTACCCTGACACGACCATCAACGTGATGAATTAGCAATCGTGATTCATCCGACCAGGCAACTCTCTTCCACTAATCCATAGGCCAGTCTCGATATTTCCGGGCCCACTGTAGGCGTAGTTGACAATGGCTTGATCAACAGAGGCACACGAGTGGGACGTCTACTGCATAGTATCATATCCAACAGTGTCCGCTGAACTGTGTGTTCTCCGACGTCCTTTTTCTTTGATGACGCGTGGGCGTCCAACACCTTGACGTCTACTGCTGGTTCACCGTCATTTATCCACTTTGCATAAATACTAACAACGGCAGATCGTGAACAACCTACCAGTCGTGTAGTTTCGGAGATACTCGTTCCGAGTCTTCGGACCATTACAATCTGCCCTCTATCAAATTCGCTTAGATCCGCAGCCTTTCCCATCACTCGCAAAATTAAGTGCAAGACTGATTCCTTAACTTCTCCAGCAGCAGTTAAATACCATTCCCACTTAATTACGTGCCCTCCACGTGAACCAGACGAGTTCATTCACCAATGTGGTGATGGTCATAATGTTTTGGCTCTTCAGTGTATAATATTTCAAGAAGCGGACATTCATAATATAAGGTACATACACAGAAAGTACGAAAACTTAAAGAGCACGGTAAGAACCATCGAACGCTCATAAGAAAGTCAATTGCAACACCAATAAAAAATTAATAAACTTCGGCGCAACTCATTCTTACAATGCGTCATGATGGCGTCGTGTGCCTCTTTATTTCGGAGGAGAGGCATCGTAAACTCCGTGGGGGCAATTGAAGATCCGATAGGGCTAATGTCTTACTGTCGGGCGTTCTCAACGAAATTGCGTCACTACGATGCACAGCATGTAGACCTTTGGGTTACCATCGTATAAGATGCCAACTATTTACAAGAAACAATAAAAGGCAATTTCCAAGTTTTACAGGACAGTTTGTACACCCTATTCCAAAAGCGTTTTCACTTACGTGAATGATGAAATTAATTGGTTTAGGCAAGAAGTCGAGTTCGAATCACATCGGACTCGACTTCTTGCCTGAACCGAATAATTTTCCTGTTTATTGTATTGTAAGGACTCCGAACATCATTCACCTAAGTGAAAATGCTTTCGGAATAAGGTGTACCCGCATTTATCGGGAATTGCTGCCAATCGAGTCATCAAAACACTGCAGTGAAGTATACACTGGGCGGTCTTGACTCTAGAATCCTTTTCGAGGTGAGACAAAGATATGTTCATCTTTTAAGAGCCGGCGTTGCTTCAACATTATTCGTGTCGAAGACTGCCACTTTATTCGTGTGCCATCCCGATTGTAACTGTCTGTTTTCTGTTCCAAAAAACTATAGCACTATGAAAACGTAATTGCGTATGACATTGCAGATGAACGATCTCGAGCCGAGTTTCCTTTTGCCCGTTGGAGACACGCAAACTTCACATTAGGCCCGGTGCAAATGAGGCAACAATGTCGAAACAAATTGTGTCGAAGCAACACGCTGCTTCGACACATGAGGTCAGTGGAAACATTTTTGTTGCTTGTTTTGAGGCAACAGATAGTCCAAATGTGGAAGCCGTTTCGTTCAACAAAGCGGCAACGGCTTGTAAGCAGCAACACTTGTAAATGATGGTTTGGGAACGACAAAACGCGAAGATCAAGATGGATGCTGGCGAAAACATCAAAGAAATTAGAGTACTTGTTTGTGGAGTTCCGTGGTCCAGGCAACGCCTCCTATAAGAAAGCCTCGGCACTGAAACGTCATATATTGTTGCATCATCAAAAGTCGACCAAATTTAGAGCTTATTATTGGTAGAAATGCGGTTAACAAAGGACGAAGTATGATGATGTAACAGTTTATGACGTTTCCGTGTGGAGGCTTTCTTTATAGGAGGCGTTGGTCTAGGTCGTGCTATATTTCATTACTTGATCAGCTGAGGCCAACGAGAGACAGGCCAGGGCACTCAAAAGTCACCTGACCATTGTTAATCCGATTTCTACCAATAATAAGCTCTAAATTAGGCCGACTAATGATGATGTAACAATGTATGAAATTTCCGTTATCAGGCCTTCTGTCTAGGTGGTGTTGCCCCGGCGCGGAAAAGTCACCTGATCATTGTAATCCGGCCAACAGTCCAACCTTCATTGTTTCCAACAACCGAAAAAATTAAAATTGTTAATATCCAAGATGGAAACAATGAAAATTACATTGTTACTCGGGCTAGTATGGTCATAGCCTACAATGACAAGAGAAAGCCTGCCCATTTGCCTTTCTCCATTGTTCAAATTGTCTAAAAAATTAGTCACAATAGCAGGATTTAACACCGTCTAGCGACAAAATTTAACATTGTTAGAGTCGTTTATATTGTCAGAGTAAGAAAAATATTAAAACTAAATACAGGTTACGGTACTTGATTTTTCATATAGAAAACTGATTCACCTTGTATTTTATTTATCGAGATGTGAATAGGCAAGCTTTCCCTATCATTATAAGCTATGAAACGACTGAAAGAATGTTAAGTTTTGTCGCTAGACGGTGCTAAATCCTGCTATTTGCCACTGGTTTTGATAACAATGGAGGAAAGGCAAATGGGCAGGCTTTCTCTTATCATTGTAGGCTATTGTATGGTCAGTTGATTTTTCCGCGCCGACGCCTGTCTTTCTCTTTGGCTACGTTGATCAGCTATGTTGTTTGAACAGGCAAAAAGCAGGAGATAGATGCTCATTGGCTGTTGTCAATCACATGATAGAGTGGTGGAGGCAACCTTGTTGCCTGGATTAAACCTGGCTTGATCGAGGCGACGGCAATCAGCGATAGCTAGCATGTCGCCTGTATGTTACTGGCAACCATTTTCACTCCACAAGCGACCATTCCATTCGACCGATTCAGTCGCCTGATTGTTCCTTCATTTACGCCGGGCCTTACGAGTGACAAAATGATTATTATGATATTAAGCATTCTAAAAATTTTAAATTAAAGTAATCATATATTGCCGAAAAGCCGTGACTTCAACATAGCCGTGATGGAAGTTTTTAAATATTAGGCGGTTTAGTAAATAGGGAAGGGGTAGGGAGTTTTTTATTCAGTTTATTATTTTTTATTTTTCATATTGTTGGGGATTTTCAAATTTTATAATTTAACAAAATAATTTAATTTAATTTTCAATTCATAGTGGGCATAACACTAAAATATTACATGACAAAGTCTAAAAAATGCTGGGACTAATTCATAGTCTTATTGTAGGAAGTATTCGGCGATTGTGGATGGATATCATTACGTCCATTGAATTTTTATCTACACAAGGTCTTGTGTTTTCATCGTATTGATGGAGTAAGAACTAAGAGAACTATATAGATGAAGGAAGGATGCCACTTTTCCACAAAAGAATTTTAATAATCTTCATAAATGTATACATTTCAACTACCAGGTAGTTATCATCAGTATGAGTCGAGGTAACAAACAAGGAGAAGGTTTATATAGGATTAAGAAGCCAATAGGGCGCAACAGAAATTGCCACTCAAGAGTGGTTGGTCCAACTTAGCGGACCTAGGAGAGAGCTCTACAGAGTCTTAACAGAAAATACAGAAGAAAAATCCAAAAAAAAACAAAAGGAAGGGGAAAAGGGGAAAAGGGGGCCAAGAAAACCGTTATTTAGCATGGGCTAACAATGTGTCCCATCGTGATAGATCGAGAGGTCCAGCATCATGATGGACACATTGTTAGCCCATGCTAAATAACGGTTTTCTTGGACCCCTTTTCCCCTTTTCCCCTTCCTTTTGTTTTTTTGGATTTTTCTTCTGTATTTTCTGTTAAGACTCTGTAGAGCTCTCTCCTAGGTCCGCTAAGTTGGACCAACCACTCTTGAGTGGCAATTTCTGTTGCGCCCTATTGGCTTCTTAATCCTATATAAACCTTCTCCTTGTTTGTTACCTCGACTCATACTGATGATGACTACCTGGTAGTTGAAATGTATACATTTATGAAGATTATTAAAATTCTTTTGTGGAAAAGTGGCATCCTTCCTTCATCTATACACAAGTATCCACAGATCATAAGGTCAGTTATATTTTATATATTTTTTAGTTTTAAGAGAACTATAATTTTTTATGTTTTATTTTTCATATTGTTGGGGATTTCTCAAATTTTGTAAATAAATTTGATATTATGGAGAATCATGCTATTGTAGAAACTGTCTCCCCAACGTAAAAAAGTTTATGTAAATGAGTTATTTTTGTCTAGTTCTTTTAGTTAACCTAAATTATGTTGAAATTCTTAAGTTAATTTGTTATTTCTCACCTACACATCTGGCCATCTCTCCTAGGGTTACTAAAAATTTTCTTGCTTTGTTATCTTTATCTTAGTATAATAATTTATGACAACCAATCACATTTTATGAAATCTTATGGTTAGCATATATGGGTGAATTTTTTTCATGATTATAAAATAAAAGGAAATACATGAGGCTCAAAAAACCTATGGCATCTATCATAGACTTACCCTATAGCATCCATTTAGCTTTCGTTCCATCGCGGCTTTCATGAGAAATCTGGAGACAGGAATCTGAGCAATACAGTTTCTTACATTCTCTTAGCATCAATCAAACAATCCCAAAGATTTCCGCGGGTTGCATCTATTAAAAAGGGAAGTTGGAAGCAAGTGATCATGAACAATAAGGAATGTTTACTTGGATGCGTAGAAACTGAGATTCAGAGCATTTGTGCAGGCACAGGGCAGACATACGAGGTTGTGCATCTCACCAACAAATGGCAGCACAAGTCCACAAATATAGCAAATTATAGTTCTAACATTCATAAATCAGCTTTTCAAATGATTTGTTTCGTGTGCATTGGAGACTTGGGAAAATACTGCTATTGTGACTACTTGTGAGGCCGTCTGCGGTTTTATCATGGACATTAAATTTGAGAACCAGCAAATTCGAGCAGTCTGAAGAAAGACGTTCAACAAAAGTGACCAGATCTGTGGCGTGAAAAAGGCTGGATGCACCACCACGACAATGCATCCTCTCAACGAGGTCTCCTCACATGTGAATTTCTTGCGAAACCATGTTGTTTTCGCTTCCACGCCCACCCTATTCGACTGATTTGGCTCCTGCAGATTTTGCCCTCTTTCTGAAAATGAAGATCCAGTTGAAAGGTCGCCGCTTTGATACGATTGAGCAGATCCAGTGCGAATCGCTGAAGGTGCTTGACTCGTTTCAATTTAAAGACTTCCAGGACACATCCCTGAGGTGGCAGGAAATCTGGACTCACTGTATGGCTTCGCAGGGGGAGTATTTAAAAGGAAGCACCGTTTAAATGTATTTACATAATGTACTTTCTCTTTAAATGAACCAGTCCCGGAACTTTTTAATCGCACCTCGTATAGAGCACAACTGGTGGTGGCATCTTGGTATAAATTGCAAGAAAAACATTATCTTCACACAAGGCTGAAACAAACTTCTTATAAGGGCGTCAAGATCTCATGTTCGTCAACGACTTTAAATTGTTTCGGTAATATTTATAAATTTCCTGAAATCGTTAAGATTTAATATTATCTGTAGAGTTCAAAAATGACATGAAATCAATATTTTGCAAATCAGGGAAACTGAAATTAGAATGAATATGCACACTGCCAATCAATTATAGCTTCGTATATGTAACATATATTTTCAATCCCTGAATTCTTGTATCTGTATGTTGAAATTACTTAACTTAAAACTCAAAAACTGGATTCATTTTTTTAAATAAAGTATAATTATTTTAATCATATATTTATTTACAATATCAAAGATTAAAGTTAAATATATTGAGTAGTGTGCATTAAAGATGTTCATCTGCGTTTACCAAACAATTCGGAGTCCAAAGCGATGATTTTTATACGAGTGAGATAAGAATTTCCGTCTCAAATCTTAAGAGTCAGAATTAAAAAAGAAGGGGGGGGGGTTCTAGAAATTTTGGCGTCGAGTACAAAGGTCATTTTGCGCCTTTTACACAAATTATAATAGTACGCAGCCCGAGGCAAGCACAAACATCCATGCCCACGGCGGGATTCGAACCCACGGCCAGGCGGACTCGAGAACTAGAAAGCCCACCTGGCCGGCTAAAAAAGAGAAATAAAATGGAATCACTATGAAGGAAAGTAAGTGAAAACAGAAAAGAATTAGAGGTCGACAAAATGCAGAGAGCATAACCACAAGAAAAGATTAAAATGCAAAGAAGGAACGAAAGTCAGGCAAGTCAAGAGGCGTAAAGAAGATTAGAACTCGCACGCATCTTAAGCAGAATTTCAAACAGAATAAATTCTTAAACACAAAAGATTTAAAAGCACAAGGTGAGATTACATTTGAAGAAAACCTCAAATCCAAGCAAGTCAAATTATGCTTTTTTTAAAAAAAAGTTGATGCTCAATAATAAATTTTTTATATGCATAATGATAATGATTTCAAATGATGTGCAAAATTTAAATATTTCAAAATATCAATCAGCATAATGAAAGGCAGCGTTAAAGAAATAATGTTAGAGGTAGGATCGAATGAAAAGTACAGAACTCATCTAACTAGCCTCGCTTTTAGGGATCAGGGGGATTTCATTAGACGAGTATTTTTCGTTCGGATCATTAAAAGGAGAACCACCTGTGAAATTTTTGTCTAAATGCGATGAAGATGGATAAAAGTGGAGAGCAACTCGTCGAGTGGGAAATGTCTTTGTTGGGATAGGATGAAGCGCTAGGATGGCGTCCCGAGATCTCGAAGGCAATCTTCGTCGGCTATTAGTCGCAAGGGAGTCAACGATAAGTTATTCAGGTGCCGTGGAAGGTGGAGCTGCTTGACTCTTTCGTGGTGGTGGGAGTGGGGAAGGCGCCCTCCGCAACTGGCGCTATCATCCGGCGCAGAGTAAATGCAACGCCAGCACAGCCCCCAACCCCTCGCTTGCTCTCCTTTTATATGCAAATGAAAACACATGGATGGAAGCCTTAAATATGCCATTGTATCGGGCAAAGATCATCGGAACTTCCATGCACGTTCTTCGTTCTTCGGTTCAAAATATCGAGGAAAAGAAATGCAAAGCAGGTGCGTGAAAGGAATCTTGAAGACGAGAAATCGTTCGACAATGCGCAGATGTATTCCTATATAGGGGAAGATTTTTTTTATTCCGTGCCATTTTTCTTCATACATCAAAATGAAAAGATTAAGATGGAAGTTGCGCACGGATCGCGAAATCATAATGGATTATTTATTTTTCTGTTCGTTGGATTATTAGGGCTGCATTGAGATACCAAACCCTTATTGATCTATTATAAAATTCGGTGTTTTTCATTCATCATCCGCACGGACGGTATCTGTTCAATAACGTCAAATGAATAAAATTTTTGAAAAATATAAAAAAAAATGTTTAAATTCGATCAACTTTTGTAATTCTCGTATATAGAGAATTCGCGCTATATTAAAGTGAAAGAAGAAATTCATCATGGAAACACGTATTTTTTCGTCTTTGTTTCATTTTGATAGTATCGCTTTATTTGAACGTTATCTTTTCCCTTGTGAGCAGAAGAAATTTAATTTTGTTAAATTATTTTTTTTTGCATTTTTCTTTCTTCAATTTAATAAATTGCTTTTTTATATAAAGGTTCATGCTATATTTTTGAACCACAAAAAGTCTTAGCTCTTTTTTTAAATCTCCAGGGTCTGAACTAATTTCATCAGCTCGTATAAGGCAGTTCGAAAAAATTATGTTTATAAAAAAAAAACATTTGTTGCATTTGTGCTATATTTTAGTTTACTTTTAAAAAATTGTTTTGAGTTTCTTATACTATGTTATAAAGTCCACTAGTAAACTCGTAGTTTTTCTAAAAAAATTAAAGTCGTAAAGAAGGAGTCTTCACAAATACACTGCTCAATACATTTTCCAAAGTCTGCCATCCGCCATCTAAATGATATACCTGTAAAGAACAAAACACTCATTCTACTCATTAATAAAAATCAAATCAACCCCATTACAAATTATACTTGTTTATCCAGCAAAAAAACAAACAAAGAAAGAAACATGACCCTAAAGCAAACAGTGCTTAATAATATAAAGATTATCATTTCACTGATTGATGTTTATACAAAGAACGCAAAATGCGACATCTTACTGAAGTTCAAGTGTCTGCTGCAGTTACTTTACTCCAGGAAGGCCATTATGTGCGTTATGTGTCAAACAGCTGCATGTCAACCCTTCTGTCATTTGTCAACTTTGGAAACCGTTCCAAGAAACAGGTCAATATTCCAGGAGACTTGAACAAGACCGTAAGTGTAAAACAACTCATCGGCAAATCCGTTCATCGTAACATACTCATTACGAAAACGCACTGCTATATAAGGGACCTGCAAAATGAACTGAGGACACCGATTAGAATGGATGTGTCCGACTAAGCTGTCCGTAACAGACTTAGGGAGGCCAGCCTGAGACCACGACGAGCAGTAGGAGGCGCATATTTGAGTAATGCACGCAAATGGGCACGCATGATGTTTGCCCGCACTTATGCTGGTTGGCAGCTTCGTCACAGGGAGTATGTGCTGTTCACAGATTAGTCAAGGATTCGTCTGATCCGTTGTGATGGACGCTAATATGTGTACAAACGCACAAATGAACGGTATGGCCCTGCAAGGATGAAAGAATTTGATAGATTCGGATGTGGATTGGTGATTGTGCCGGGTGGAATCTGTATTGACACATCCGCACGGACCTTAATCATCCTTCAGAATCTTAACATCCAACGTTACATTGATGACATTCAGGAATCTCATGTTGAGACTGCTGCATATCTTATTGGACCAGAATTCGTCTTAATGCATGAGAATGTCAGAACTCACACAGCACGAACAACTATGGACTTCCTGAGAGAACGCCAAATCACGGTTATGGAGTGGCCACTAATGACTCCTGACCTGAACCCAATCGAGCGAGTGTCCAGCACCACGTCAGACACTGCAGCAGCTCAGTGAAGCCCTTATCGTAGAACGGGAGAAAATACCACAAGTAAATAGCTTGATTAGACCGAGTTTCAGCTTGATCTTGTTCGAATAATCCGATTTTAGTACTTTAGAGATCATTTCACCTTTAACGTTTTAAGTGTTTGGATTAACGTACTCCCACAGTGTTAATATAATCCGGAATATGCATTTCCAATCGAGGTTTAGGCATTTTTTAAGCTACTGAATATTGTTCCTTTGGCAAGATATTTTACATCATTTCTCAAGAAAAATTGTTTCTGTATCTTAAAAGTACTTTCTCAGATCACTGATAATCAGCAACGGGCTCAATGACAGTAAAGATTGTTGCAATTAAACTAATGCAATTAGAATGACATCTGTAGCGTAATCATCCAAACAGAATGGCATCAAGTTTAGTAGGCAGACTATTCGACACATGGGGTAAGGTTTGTTTATCCGTCGAGATGCCTGCCAATGCCTCCACACATGATACTGCGGTCTGGGTATACATGTTTACCAACAATCATCTAATACAACTCCTTGCCAAAAAATTAGAATATATGTACACTACATGATCAAAGGAGTTGGGACACCCCTGTGTACACCTGAGGTGTTTCTCCTGGACTGGACCCGCTCATCAAGGTGGACGGAAACCTCAATGCTGATGGCTACAGGACCATTCTGGATAACGGGGCACTTCCAGCGCTGTGGGAACTCTTCGGTGATGGGCCGTTCCTCTTTCAGCACGACAATGCGCCTTGCCACAAAGCAAGATCCATATCCGACTGGTTTAACGAGATGTGAGTTGAAGAACTGGATTGGCCTACCCAGAGTCCTGATCTCAGCCCCATCGAACATCTTTGGGACTAATTGGAACGACGTGTGAGATCCAGGATGGTGCGCCCTACATCTGTCCAGGAACTGACCACGACACTCCTCGAGGAATGGAGGTCAATACCTGTGGACACATACCGTAAACTTGTGGACAGTATGCCATGTAGGGTGGAGGCCGTGATAGCAGCTCGGGGTGGCCCTACACACTACTGATTGAAGCTTTTTGCGGCTTTACGTAGAGCAACAGATGTCCCAACTCCTTTGATCATGTAGTATTTTAAGTTCTGAAGTTAAATTTGAGAGAAGAGTAATTAACGAATTTTTGTATCTCATGTTTAGACTTTTTTCCCCCTGGATGATGTACGTATTCCTCTAGTCAACCTCAAATGGAACATTAATTTATTCAAAAATTAAAGTTTACTTTAGACAGATTGAAAATGGCCAAATATTAAAGTAATTCCAAGATAGAGACAAAAAATTAGAATAATTTCCAGAACTGTCCAATTAGGTGAGCAGAAATGCTGCAAGTTTTTCTCTGCAGTTTGTAAGTTTCATAATTATGTGCAACAAACCCTGTAATCAATGCATACACCTGATTTCTATATGCATTGACTTGGATTTCTACAAAAAACTTATGAATCCTATAAAATAACGGGTACCTATTTTGCCAGTATCAGAATTAAATGTTGTTCGAGAACGTTTCCAAAAACGTTAGTCCTAGTTAACACTCTAGAAAAATATTAGTCTAAAAGAAACTCTTATTAATAAACGTGTTGAATATTCTGAAATTGTATCTAAACAGAGTGCAAACCAACTTGTTTAATCTCGTTGCTGATTGCTTCAAGAGGTCAACTTTATCGATGACAAATACGATGCATTCATTGCTTTTGGAAACAGTTTGAAAAGACCATTTAAATAGCTTAAACTTATGTACATACTCTTCAAAAAAGCGCTTTCTTGTATCACTGAAGAGAAATGTTGATTAGCTATAAGAGGAAAAGGATTATACGTAATAGTCAGTGACCTGGTTTTAATGCACTAGCGAGATCTTAATTTAAATAAAACAGAAGGTTATGCAATAAACGTTGTAATTCATTGGTTCTTGTAATGGATATTCATGCTTACTAGATTTTCGTTTTATTTTAAATGATCATTTTTAAAAGTACGTCGATCGTTCCCTTTTTCAATTCTATTGAAGACGAAAGTAATTCACATCGTTACCTTCCGCACTAGAATTCCCATTTTTGCTGCGTCATCATCGAGAATTGAATTTTAAAACCATTTTGTGCTGTTGGAGAAAACATTCATTTGATAGATAAAAGCAATAAATTATGAAAAACCTCCTTTATTGAGCAATTTATTTCCATAATAACATATTTTATTAAAATTTTAAATAATTTTTGATGTTATCGATAATTTAAAGTTCCTTATATGTATCAAGCAATTAAAATACGAGGGGAAGTCAGTAACTAAGATAGAAATGGATATAGAAATGAAACGAATAAGATTACTGAACTGAAAATTGAAAATTGAAAATTTATTTCTCCGTATAGTCTTTCTGAACAGTAAGGCACTTGTCCCGTCGTTTCACAAGCCGCTCAAAACCAGCAGCATAAAATACTTTGAGTTACTATCTGAACTAGGCGGTGAATTCCCTTTGTACAGCTTGACGAATATCGGAGAAAAGGAAGAGATACAAGAACCCTGTAATTCTAGTTTAATAGTACGTATTCCAGTGATACCATAAGGTACCATTGAAAACTATCACTGCTAAGATATACATGTAATATATCAAACATCTCGTAACGACGTGTCTTGAATGAATTTAACGAGTAATTAATGGTGGTCAAAATTGGTTTAGTAGTACGTGTTTTACTGATACCATTACAGTATCCTTGGGAATTTTCAATGCTACGATATGGCATGTACTACATCTAACAACTCGTAACATCCATAGCAATTATTATCCATGGCTAATTGCTAGTGGCTAATCGCTCACTTCAACAATAGATGATTACGTAGAAACGCTTTAGCAATAGAATATAAAGAAATATGAATCCCCTTATTGAACGTTTACAAAGAACGGTCAAAAATGACGCTCGCTTCATTTAGCATTACCGTAGGAATGCTTATAAATTAAAGAATATTATTTGCTCAAGTATAAAAAAAAATGACTTTACTCTCCATTTAACTTCTCATTTGTTCAATTTTATTTGTTTAAATTTTCTTTTTACGTTAGTTTAATTACAATTCAGTTTTTAAATTTATATAGTTTCTCTAAAGTGTTTTAAAATGCATATATTTTATATATACAGGGTGGTCCATTTAAGTGTAGATATGGAAATATCTCGAAAACAAAGCATTGTACAAAAAATGTCCAAAATCGAAAGTGAATTACTTCGCGAGCGAAATTCATGAGACAAAAAATTACCCCCACCCCTTTGAGAGGGGGGGGGGGGCTTTGGAATCTTAAATAGGGACCCCTATTTTAATGGTATATTCAGATTGTACATAATATCCAAGAAATGTTTTATTCTTGGTGTTTTTTCAATTGATCCAACCATTTAGGAGATGGAGGCCCTGAAAGTGTGGAAGCGTTTAGGAGATAGAGGGTGGGTTTAGCAGACATTCCTATTCTACTTTTTAATGGTCTTTAAGAACCCGAAGTCAGAATTTCAAAAATCTAATAATTTTCAATATACACGCACACACTCTGCCTCCATAGGACTGCTGCTCCCAAGATTTTGCTTGTGCACTAAAAAATTTTAAATTGGGTTCAGAACTTGAAAGGTTCCACACTTTCAGAGCCTCTATCTTCTAAACGGTTGAATCAATTGAAAAACACCAAGAATAAACATTTCTCGAATATTGTGTGCAATCTGGAGGGGGAGGGGCTAATTTTTTGGCTAATGAATTTCCCCCGCGAATAATTCACTTTGATTTTGGACATTTTTTTCATACAATGCTTTGTTTTCGACATATTTCCATGTCTACACTTAAGTGGACCACTGTCTACAAAATATAAGGTTTCTTTTCGATATTCATGGGCCGGCCTGGTGGTGGAGAGGGCTAAGGCGTAGGCGAGGCTTTCGATATCGAGTCCACCTGGTCGTGGGTTTGAATCCCGTCGTGGGCATGAATGTTTGTGTTTGTCCCGGGCTGCGTACATATATAACTTATGTAAAAGGCGCAAAATGACCTTAGTAGTCGACGCCAAAAATTCTAATAAACAACCAACCGATATTCATGGCTAATGTTTCGCTGCTATAACACGAAAATGTGCTACTTTTATCTGCCGTAGCGTTAAAATCATTCTTGTTTAAATTTCTTTCACTTTTACTTTTTTTGCTAAAATGTGTAATTAAAACTCAAGCAGAAGGAAAGACTGGCCTTATAACAGGACTAATACGAATATGGACCTGATTATCAAATAAAACGGATATCTACACAATATTAAAATCTGCAAATAATATTGTCTCAATAAAGGAGATTAATAGGATAAGTGGGGGCATTCTTTAAAATGCTTTTTTGAGTCTAATAATTTACACAATTCTATAGGAATACGGCCATGGTGACAAGCTCATTATGCTAGATAACAAGTTCATTCAACAAAATCGATATTGATAGAATTTAGCATGTTTTTCGATGACGGCAGCTGTTGTCTTCGATTTCATTTAGTATTTATTAGCTGCCTATCTTTCAAAACCCTGACTTCTATAACATTAATAGCTTTTAAAATATATATATCTTGTTGGACCGCTTTTCCGAATGATTTTGGAGCGGCGTCAGGCGACTTCAAACCAAGCAATCGATTCGTGGCAAGGACTCGGGTTCTGCATCAAAGAGGGACGCGATCCATCTTCTTCTCTTCTGTAGGATTTTTGTCAGTTTATTACTTCGTTCGCTGAGTTGGCGCGTTTTTGCATGTTCGTTTTGGGAATCATTCCGTTTTATGAAACGACGGCAACAACGATGGCGAATACGTTTCGGTGACTGCATTTGCCGAGTCGGGGTTCTCCTACTTGTCAATGGCGACCTTCATCATTTCTACAAGAACATACGAATGGATAACCTATATACTTTTATTTATATTGAGAATCCTTTTTTCTTTTATTAGCTAGCTACAATTTTTTCATTGCATCTTTAGTGTCATGATATAAATTAATAGATTAAATGATTAAACGAAATGGTCCTAAATGTTTTCTTTTTTAGGTAGAATAGCCATCTGTTTAAAACAAATAAAAAAAAGTAAAAATTAATTTTGTGGAGATTTATATTTTCTGAAATATTCAGTCACCTTTGAAACATAGATAAGCTTCTACTGAAATGCGAAATTTGAAAAAAAATTATTAAGGGAAATGTTTACATTGTTAACTCTTTATACGCTGCTTGACAATTGCTAAGGAACAGCAACATTTTTGTCAATAAATACTGTCCCAAGAAGTAAACGTTAACAAAACTTCAGTCATGAACACAAAAGTGCATGGAAATTGAACCAAGAAAACGAACATAATGGCAAAAGCAGAATAGGTATCATGACGCATCAAGAGTGACTAAATTGTTGGTTGTTTGTCACCGGTTTAAAATGTGAGACCCTTAGTAGAGAGTATTGCCTCCTCGAACCGCAATGCATGTTTTGCATCTGTTTGGAATGCTGCCCACAAACTGTTGAGAAGAGTAGTCGGAATCTTATTCCATTCTTCCTGTAACGCAGTTGTCAGTTCCTGCATCGTTCTGGGAGGGGGATTCCTTTGTGCCACACGTCTACCAAGAGTGTCCCAGGCATGTTCTATGGGATTGAGGTCCGGGGAGTAGGCGAACCACTGCAAACCGCTTGATATCCTCACTCTCAAGAACATCCGATATCATGTTCGGCCTGTGTGGACGGGCATTGTCGTCCGTGAACACAAAGTCTGGACCAAATGCTACACGGAAAAGACGAACATGATCCAAAAGAATCTCCCTGCAATACCGTGCTGCTGTAGCAGACCCTCCCACACGATGACTCCTTGACCAAAACGTTGCACTTCCTGAACATATTATTGGTGATAACGAGTTCCCTTTTCACGCCAGATCAGTTGGTGCCAAGAATCACTCTGCATAATGAACCGAGACTCGTCAGAGAACATCACCATGGACCACTCCTGATCCCCCCAAGCACGATGCTCGATGGAGCAGAGATAGTGAAATGCATCTGACAGGCTTCCGTGCATACAGTCCAACATCATTCAACCAACGGGAAATCGTTCTGGCAGAAGCATGAGCGCCTGTAGCAGCGGCAACATCTGCGACTATCTGTCCGGGTGTCCGATTTCTTCCTCTTTTTCCTGAAAGGGCTATGCTACGGTTCTCCCGAGCGGTTGTGCTCCTTCGACGACCACCCCCATGCACACGTAAAGAGGATCCTCTGGTGGCATCAGCAGTTTTCAAACGAGAAACAACACTTTTCGCAAGGCCCATTGCTCGCGCAACTTCAGTCACACTTTGCCCTGCCTCAATAAGTCCAACAGCATGTCCACGATCGTAATCAGTCAAATGATGTCTCTACGACATTTTGCAGACAATATGTGATAGAGGGACTGAAAATTTACAGTAATGCTCGCAAAACACCTGCACATGTATTCGCCTTAACATCCACGACTACTGATTTTCACTGAACCACAGCTCATTGGACACGTGATCTTTATTCAAATTATGCAAATCGAACAACAGAGTAGGAACCAATGTTTTGACACGGCCTGCATTATTTTCCAGCGCCCCTAAATAGCGGAATGCGCATGTTCCTTAGCAATTGTCAGGCAGTGTATTAAATTAATAACTTTCACAATTTTTGAAACGAATATTATCAACACTTTATTAAGTAGCGGAAGAATGTAGCTACTTATTGTTTTCACAATGTCCGTCTGTCTGTCCGTCCGTCCGTCCGTCCCCTTCATAATTTCCGCACTTTTTGACGTAGAAGGTTGAAATTCAGACTGTAGCTTACTATGGGCATGTGCACCTTCACTATTTAATTTGGTTTTGATTGGCCCACTGGGGGCGGAGTTTCGGGGGCGGAGTTTCGAAATTAGAGGGGACCAAAAGGTCTACCAAAAGGAGTGAAATTCGGTATGCAGATTCCTCTAAGCAAGGTCAACATTACTGTAAAGATTGGACAAAATTGTCCCAATAGGGTCGGAGTTGTGGGGGTGGCAATCACTTGGTCTTAAGAAATTTATGGCAACATATAGGGCGTAATATATCATTCGATCGAAAATAATGAGAAAGAAAATAGGGTTATTTTCTAGTTTCTAAATACAAAGTTCGAAAAAATCTATTTTAATTGAAAAAATGGGAGGATTAAAAAGTGCAGATGCAAGAATAAAAAAAAATTGAAGATTAGTTTTGTTAGAAATTTTGGTTAACAGCAAATAAGTCAACTTATGCTGAGTCGAGTGCGGTACACTGAGGCGCAAAAAGCAGCAGCAAAGACAGTATCAACAGCTAAAGTCAAGGCCTGGGAGATGTTCGGGGAGAAATTAGAGGCAGACTGTGGTTCGGCAAACAACGTATTCTGGCAGACCGTGCGCCGCCTCTGTGGAAAGAAGTCCCTTTCATCACAAACCATTAAGAGTTCAGATGGGAGACTTCTAAAAACGGAGGAGAGCGTGTTGCATAGGTGGAAGGAATACTTTGCATCTCTTCTTAATCCGGTGACAGCAACAACTGAGGCACATGAGGTGCACTTTGGAGCGGAGAATAGTCACGGTAGTATCACTGAAGCAGAAGTCAGATGGGCAAATAAGACCCTGAAGACTGGCAAATATGCAGGTGATGATGAAATCCGGTCCGAGATGTTAAAGGCCTTAAATCAGGATGGTATTCTGTGGCTGACTCGAGTGTGTCAGGTTGCTTGGATATCTGGACAGGCCCCTAAGCAATGGCAGATAGGAATTGTGATCCCTATCTTCAAAAAGGGAGATCAGAAAGATTGCAAAAACTATCGAGGCATCTCTTTGCTCAGCATTCCTGGGAAAGTGTACGCTAAGTGTCTGGAGAAGAGAAATCGGGAAATAGTCGACTCCAAACTATCGGGGGAGCAGTGTGGTTTCCGACCTGGCCGAGGCACGACGGATCACATTTTTGCTCTAAGGCAAATCTTTGAGAAATCCTGGGAGTATGCAAAAGAGGTCTACGCTTGCTTTGTGGACCTCGAAAAAGCATATGACAGAGTTCCTCGGGAGAAGCTCTGGCAAGTGTTGCAAGAGTATGGAGTGGATGGGCAATTACTGGTTGCTATCATGTCTCTGAACGAAAGCTCTGAGATGCGTGTCTGAATAAATGGCATTAAGTCAAAACCGATCACCGTGGGTGTTGGACTACGCCAAGGGTGCGTACTGTCGCCCCTCTTGTGCATTATCTTTATGGACTGGATAGACAGGGGCAACCGAGGCGATGAGCGTTTTCGCGTGGGCGACTGCCTGGTGGAGAGGTTGCTCTTTGCTGACGACCTTGTCCTCTTGGGGGGCGATGTACTGTCCGCCCCCACAGTACATCGGCTGCAACTCCTTCTCACCGGAGCCTGGGTCCGATGTGAGCGGTGGGCGACAAGCTGCGGTCTGGACTACAATACAGATAAATTTGGCTGCCTATATGTCCCTCCGTACAGAGCCTTGCGAGAAAGACCAGCAACAGTGCTTATAGGGAATAAAACGGTGCAGTGTACTGATTCCATCAAGTACCTTGGTTTTATACTGGATGCATGGGGAAGCTGGGTAGGCCACATCTCCTACCTCTGCAAAAGAACGGCAACTATCGGAACCAGAATATTTATATTCGCAGGAAAATATTGGGGTCTTTCTACCAGGGCACTCAAGGCTCTGCTGATCATCATCATCAACCCCATGCTGCTGTACGGAGCGGAGATATGGGGCCAAAGGGCCATCAATACGCACCCAAGGAGGCGTCTCCAGACTGCCCAGCGACCTTTTCTTTTGTCCCTGGCGAGAGCCTACTGCACGGTCTCCACGGAGGCCCTGTAGGTCATTAATGGCTGCCCACCACTTCATCTTCTAGCACTCCTCCGCCATAGATTCCAGGAACACCGCACTAGCGGCTTTCTGGAGTATGAGGCCCCACCCGGATTCTCCTCCCAACCACCACCTTGGGAGGCCCGCAGCATCGAGGTACTGTGTGATGGCAACAGCAGCCCTGGCACCGACATTGAAATTTACACAGATGGGTCAAACATTGGCGGTAAGACAGGAGGAGCCTTTGTTGTTCTGGAAGGCTTCACCGTGGCTCACCAACAGACCTTCAGCTTGGAACCTAATTGCTCGGTTTTTCAAGCAGAGGTGCAGGCCATTAGGGAAGCACTGACGTGGCTCAATCAATCGAAAGTCACGCCAGTGAAGTCGACTACGGTGTTGTCAGACTCGCTAGCGGCTCTTAGAACAATTACGAGCAACAGAGGTTCCTGCGAGCAGACCATCGCTGCCAGGACTGCTTTACTGCAGGCAGTCGATTTACGCAGCATATCCCTACGATGGGTCAAATCACATGCAGGCATCCCTGGCAACGAGCTGGCTGATGTGGCCGCAAAGAAGGCGGCATTGCTTTCCCCGGCGGGTTTGATTCATGGAATTGCTTTCCCCATCTTAGGGGCTCTCTGTACAGGGAAGCATTTAACACATGACAAAGGGAACGGGATAATTCCACGAAGGGGAGACCGGTTCACCAGTTTCTGCCGAGGGTTTCGACCGATACAATCGGCTAGAACCCCCGAACAATTCAAATGATCACAGGCCACGGTGCCTTCTTGGACTATTTAGCGCGGTTTAAGCTCGTTACAAATACGACACTCTGCCCATGTGGATCCGGGACCCATTCCCCGAGTCACCTCCTCGACGCCTGCACGCTCCCTGCAGTTCTAAACGCTCGGACGAAGCTCCACGCATCGCTTCAGCGACACGGCTACACGCGTCCATTCGCATACACGGCTTATTTGAATGCATTAATTATTAAAGATTTCGAAAAATTCTCAGTGAGAGCAATTGCAGCCACAATTTTTGACTTGCCATGATAAGAGCGGTGTATAGTTTTTGCAGATTAAACCACCCCTAGGTCGTGAATTTCAGGACCGGGGAGACGGTGTTTCATCGTGGCTTCTTTCAAGCCGTTTGGTCCTCGTGACTCGGTCGGCAGGGACCCCTGCAAGCAGGGACCCCAACCCAACAAGACCTTGTCCTCTTTGGGTCTTCTCGCACGAACCTTCAGCATGCACTAGACCAGTTTGCAGCCAAATGTGAAGAAACTGTGATGAAGATCCGTGTGGCTAAAACTGAGGCTCTGGTCCTTTCAAGACAGCCTGCTCAGTACGCTCTCCATGTTAGGGGAGCCTCATTGAGACAGGTGGAGAAATTCATGTATCTCGGGATTGCATTCACGAGTGATGAACGGCAGGAGAAAGAATTAGATACTCGGATGGGTGCAGCAAGCAGTGTCAGACGTGAACTGTGGCGATCCGTGGTAACGAAACGCGAACTGGTAACAAAGCCAAGCTCTCCGTCTTCAAATCTATCTTTGTCCCCATTCTCACCTATGGTCATGAGGCTTGGGTAATGACCGAAAGTGTGCGATCGCGGGTACAAGCGGCTGAAATGAGATTTCTGAGGTGTAGCAGGTGTTACCTTACTAGATAGAGTGCACAGCAGCACAATAAAGGAGTCTGTAGGTGTTGAGCCGCTACTTCTCAGCATTGAGAGATCTCACTTGCGCTGGTATGGCCACATGATACGGATGCCGCAAACTGGTCTTCCTAGTCAGTTATTTTCCAAGCCGGTGGGTAGAGACTACATGGAGAATCTGGGTTCGAGTCGCTTGGGTATTAGCATGGAGGACATGCGCCTGATGGCGGAATATCGCGATCGCTGGAGATCCTCCTTAGGGCTGCTGCCCCCGCGACCCTAACGGATAAGCGGATTTGAAAAGTAAGTACGTAAGAAATTTTGGCGTCGACTACTAAGGTCATTTTACGCCTTTTACACAAATTTTATCTGTACGCAGCCGGGGACAAACACAAACCAACTAGAAAGTCTACGCCCTAGCCCTCTCTGCCGCCTGGCCGGCTAAAAAAATAAGATGAACTCAGGGCTTCCGCTACTTTCCTATACCTTCCTCGGGAGGCTTATTTTCTTGTTTATTTACTCGTTATATTTACTCATGGCACGTTGTTACGAGTTGTTTTATGTACACTATATGATCACAAATATCCGGACACATGCACGTTTGCGCTCTAGCCACGATTTCATGGAAATCAATAGGGCGTTGCACATCCCTTTGCCCGAATCCACAGCTTCCACCCTTCGGGAAGACTTTCCACCAAATTTTGGTAGGTACTTTCCGGAATGTTCCTCTTTCCACCAAATTTTGCGGGTGATCTGGCCCGCAAGCGTCTTTCCAATTCATCCCACAGACTCTCTATAGGATTGAGGTCGGGACTTTGTGCCGGCCAACCCATTTCTTTGGCCCCTGAGTCCGCAAACCACTGCTGTACACGCCACGCTTTGTGGCACGGAGTATTGTCGTGTTGGTAGAGAAATGGCCCGTTTCCGAAAAATTGCCACAACGTTGGAAGTGCACAGTTGTCCAAAACATTCAGATAACGGTCGGAGTTCATGATTCCTTGCACAGGAACGAGCTGGCCCAGTCCGTACCATGAAAATGAGCCCCACACCATGACTCCTCCTCCTACGTATTGACTGTGGGCTCTGTGCACTCAGGTAAGAAGCGTTCTTCAGGTATGCGCCAAACCCAAACTCGTCCATCGGATTGCCAGAGTGTGTAGCGAGATTCGTCTGTCCACATTACACGTTTCCATTGGTCTATTGTCCAGTTTCTGTGGGCTTTGCACCACTCCAGACGTCGCTTGGCGTTGACCCTGCTGATGTGGGGCTTGTGGGCAGCAGCACGGCCATGGAATCCCATCGTGTGTAGTTCCCGACGAATTGTCATGGTACTGGTATCATTTGCAGAGGCGTTTCGAAACTCTGTGGCAAATTTTTCCGCCCAGGACTTCCGATTGCTGCGGGTGACACGACGAAGCACTCGACGGTCTCTGTCCGTTAGTTTCTTGGGTCTACCGGTTCGTTGTTGAACTGTTGTTGATCCCCGGGTCTTCCATTTCATAATGACATCGCCTACTGTTGACTTGGGTATCTGAAGAAGGCTGGAAATGTCACGCACGGACTTGCCGCATAGGTGACATCTAATGATGGTTCCACGTTGGAACTCACTGAGCTCTGCCGAACGACCCATTCTTGCCAATGTCCAAGCAAAGTTGTGACTGAAGGTGTGGGAAGCTATTTAAATGATGTACAAGTCATTATCATGTGACATTGGGCCAATCGATGATCTGTGAGGGGTGTCCGGATATTTTTGATCATATAGTGTATTACATGCCATATCTTAGCATTGAAAGTTCCAACGGTATCATTTGGTACCACATGATACAATTAGGGCACGTGCTACTAAACAAATAACCATTATCATTATTTACTCGTTCTATTCACTCATGGCATGTTGTTACGAGTTGTTTGAAATATTACATGCCATATCTGGTTATAGGAAATTTTTAAGGGGATATCATAATTGTACCATTAAAGCACGTGCCATTATAGTACGTACTTATTCCGGCTATCTCACGTTTGTACTTATTCGTGCTCTATCCCATATTAATGGATTGGTGAACACAGACTTTGAAAAAGTTAATTCGTTTTTAAGTTATCGTAATAAATACTAAGCTCCCTAGGAATAAAAAAATTCTCTTGATTTAGAGACCAAACTGCCCTTTCAATAATCGTCAAACACGTGCATCCTGCACGCGCACCATCTCATTAACGTTTAGAGCACGCGCAGAGCCGAACCCATGTATGTTCTCAATTCGAGGACATACATGTATGTTCTGAAAATACCATTGGAACTTTCAATTCTAAAACATGGAGTGCGAGGATAATTCGTGTCTTCCAGCAATTCAATACATGCACTCTTTCTATTGCAACGCAATGAATTGTGGGATTATCTACAGACGGACGGACGGACAGCTGGACAAACCGATCACATAACATATAGAAAATGTGCTAAAAACTTTCATTTTTTCCCCCTCCCTGCGATAGACACTGGCACCATGGTTCGGCAACTGTTACGTCACAAGTTGCGGAGAAGTGCGAAGGAGTTTCGAATTCGTGATGTCACACATTGGACGCTATTGGTTAGTTGTCAGTTGGGCATCGCAATGGACTATGAATATAAAACAAGACCGGTAGTGACGATTGCGATTTTGATAACAGTGACAGCGATATACAAGAGCCGTTAGCTGAATTAAATGCTACTGCAACTTCTGTGATATACAGCCCTATGCATTAAACCGTGAAACGGGATCTTCTGCTTGCCGCGTCGGCGTGTGCACATTAGGGCGGCGTGTGTCTTACACAGAAGATAGATAGGCCTACCTCCTCATTCCTTCGGCGTTTAACGAGTGCTGTTGCGATCGTTGTTCTTGAAAAACGCCAGGCCCGTTTAGATTTGGAAGAGCATCTAGTTCCACCTTAAACGTGATCTAGTTTCAGCGAATTTCTTGTTTGAATTGATACTGAATTTAAAACGGCGCATGCGTAGACAAAGCAAGACGCTTCAAAATGAGCACATGATGATGTTTGGACTTGGATACCAGTTCCCTCGCTGTCAAAAACTAATCCACTGTTTTTTAATCGATTCTGATGTGGAAATCTATGAAACGTGAAATTTCTACCCGACTGTCTATTTACACACCCAAACAGAGAACAAATTGAAGGCATTCCGACTAAGCGACTAGAAGGATACTCTATTAACCTGGATTAATGTTATGATGCAAAAAATAAAGTGGATTTTTTCCGTAGAGTTTACCTTTAAATCAAGTGATAGAGGTTGTCTACGACTTTTTGTCTGTACTGTACATTGAGCAATTTGTTTCCCTGATTTTCTTTACTAAATGGTTTATTATGGACTTATTCGGGCATTCGGGTCGAAACTGTTTATGAAACGCCATCTGAACACTTTTAAATGAATTAGTCTTTAAATATAATTTCATAATGGTCACTGAAATTCATCTTCAATTATATCACCTGACTTGATCGTGTCCTCACTTGATCATACATAAAATGAAGTTTCTAAAGCGCGAATTTCAAAATGCTATCTTTATATTTATGGGTGATTTATAGGAAAATATGTGTTGCAGAGCTTCACTTCTTTTTCATTTTTCTCATATTTTTATATCTGATATCTAGTTCCGTTTCGAGTGTGTCCCTTGAAAATTATAATCTTTAATTTTCAAAGAATAATCATTAGTTGTTCTGTGAGGGTTTGTAATGGAACGCCTACCTCAGCTGTTCGAATTAATAATGAAAAATAGGAAAGAAAATATCCGCAGCCTGGGCTCGAACCAGGAACCTTTGGCTCGGACCGCCAACGCGCTAACCAATATTTTCTTTCCTATTTTTCATCTTTAATTTTCGTTTTTAATACCTGCTTATGGTCAATAAGTGGCGGATTTTGAACGCTGATATCTCATGATCGAATTTTCCGAACGAAAATAGAGTTTATTTCGACTGTATAGTATCTCAAAAGTTGAAAGCTATTCTCATAGTATAGTGTATTTTTAGCTCAAAAAAAGAAAATAACATGAATATGATTCGGGATCGTTTGACGTCACACAATTCCCTTCAAATTTCGCTCGTTAAGGAAATGCCGCATGCGGTATCTGTAGCAGTTGTGATAGATTTGCCCTTGTATTATTCCGAAAATTCATTTAAACACATTTTCTGATATTAATTTTCGTTTTAGTTGAAGTTTTTATCTCATTTAAAATTTATGATAACGCATTGCAGACGATAATTTCGCGATTAAAATTTTTGGACAGTGCACTAATATATCAAAATTTTTTGTTCAAATTGAAATGAATATTTCGAAAGGAAACTGGGTTTTTTTTGTAAATTTTTGGCGATTTTATCATGAAAGGAAAGAGTTGGAAGGATAGAGAGAAGGAGCAAGTGGAACGAGCAGCATACGTAATGTCCATCGACCACCATATGACAACAAACTGTAGGTTTCCAGTGTCATTGATTTTGTGATTCTTTGCTCTGCATGAATAATGGATGATATGGCCACATCCAATGGAGGTTTGATGAGAACATAATCCTATTGAATATTTCTGGTGACCAGAGTGAAATTCTAGCCACGTATCTGTTGCATGCCAAGAAAAGGCAGTAGAAAGGCCACTCTGGGATTACGGTCACGACTGACTTATCAATTTTAATTACAGTCATGCGAAAAAAAATGAAGCTTTCTTAGAGAGCAAATAAGAGAAAGGGTTGTTAGTATTCCGGTGATGAAGTGTCAAAATATTTCTTTCACATGTAGCTTTGTTTCAGAACTCAGTCTAATAAATAAAATGCAATTTACTAAATTTATTTCAGGAGAAGTAAAACACAAACAAGCCTGTTCTTCGAATTTTATTTTGCTTTTTACTCGTTTTGTTAGTTCATTATCCTCTAAAATTGAGAGCAATTTGAAGTGCATCTCTATGATGGGTACATAATTTCGGCTTTTATTAGATCATTTATTTCAAAAACTCAATTCCTCATTATTTAATTGTGGAAATTCATTTTGACGTATTTCTCAGCAACACGATAACAAGTTGGAATTTTAATAAATGTTGTTTACTCTGTTTTTTCATACGAAGTTTCCTCCTCATTTCATTATCGATTTCTTGGTAAAATAGCTCGCCAACGACTTGTTTGTCTTCCTTATTCAGGCTATTATAGGATAACTTTATTTTTTGGGGTGCTTATCAGAATGGTGGATCATTAATTTTTAAATCGCTAAATACTTGAAAAGAATTTATGAATTTTAAAATCGTCCTAAGGATAACGTTAGCAATAAATATAGAAAATCTGTTTGATTTAGCACATTACGGCACTATCCAAAATAGTTCGTTCAATTTCAACTGATAATATTTCCGTATGTCTATACCTAACAATCATAGAAAAACTGGGATATTCTGAATTGATCAATCAAAGGCAATCCTGAAGTGTACGCCGAGTGATTGGGGATTAGAACTAGAATTTCATGCTAATGCTGATTACGAACATGCAATTCGTTTATCAATACCTCAAAGTATGTCGAATTTATTTGACTTTATCAATACTTTATATTTGATAAAATATTAAAGTAGCTGATATGCAGTACTCCAGGCTGTCAATATCCAGACCAGCATATACGGGAAGGTTGCCTATATTGTACCACTTCTTAAATTGTACCACTGCTACTCGGCAAAAAATGAAAAACAAATACTGCCATTCATTAGCAGTATTTGTAACTTCTTCGGCCGTATATATGACATTACGCATGCGCAGCTTCTTGAAGAAGAAACAATGGCGTGAGAGCCACCTGAAAATCGTTGCTGCTTCGCATGTGAAAAATGTGGGCCATTGTTAAGGAGATATTCTGTTTTGAAATCAGGTAAATCATTTAGTTACTAACCTTACTATTTACCATCTTATTAGCTCTAAAACTAGCCTGGGTTGTCTCATGCCTACCATGTAACAACCTGTTGATATAAAGCCGGCATGGTTGCCCAAGTCGGACCAAATTGGGAAGCCTAAATCGTACTTGCTGGTACGATTTAGGATATTCATTTTGCAGAAGAGGATTATCTTTCTTGATAATTTTAGGTAATCCATAACAATGCAAGTAGACGATGCGCATTATTGTTAATATTAAACCAAAGTCTATGGGAGAACAGCGACTATATGTAATGCAGAAAATGGATTTAGAGGAAGTGGGTGTCACCTGTGGACCGAAACATTTTCACCGATGCCGATTTCGAACCCGCAGAAGCATTGATGAATGAAATTCTGGCCCCCCCTCCCCCCCCCCAGGCTGCCCAAGCTTCTATCCAACCTGACGCACAGAAAGACTGAGCAGAGCATCTTCAAGCAACCAACAACTAGCAGTATCTATTGAAGAAATTCAATCGGTTGGAAATTCACCACAAGTTTCAACAATAACACGAGCCCGTCGACCTGCATAAAAACCAGCTTCTCACCGTACAAAAAAGAATTGGTGGCTAGAAAAAAGACATTTCAAAGCAAACAAGCCAAACGCTCAAAACAAACAAGCCAAACGCTCAAAAAAACAAGCCAAATCAAACAGACCCTTACGAAAGGTTAAGAATGTTCGAAACAGTGGACGTAATAATTGGTATTGTTCAATTTGCGATAAGAATATAAAGGAAGATATGATCTAGTGTGTAAAGTGTTCTACTTGGTATCATGAAGCAACTTGGTGTTGAGCCTTTTGATGCATCTCTTTTTGCTAAACTATGGTTATTTTATCTATTGGTATAATTTTGGACCCTGGCAGTACCTATTAGTCAACTCGATGCCTAAATTGTACCACAAGGAGGGTGTTGGGTTTATCTTTTTTATTTTATTCTTATATTCTCTGATACTTGATTTTTTTAAATAGAGCCAACTAACTTGGGTGTCATTTGCAATATTTATTTTTCCATTGTTGTTTATATTAAAGAATTTACAGCAGAAAACCTCTTAGGAGATTCAATATAGGCAACTTTGCCCTACATATTATTCACATGCTGGAATTTTCTCTTTACTTATTCAATACTTTGGATAAATAAACCCAGATGAAAATGAGCAAGCTATCAATCAAAACGAGCTTAAAATGTTTTTGAGCAATTTAAATGCAGAAAAATATGAATAGTTAAATGTAATCGATACCATGACTGGTAGATATTTATGAGTACGTTTAAGTGAGATATATGTGGATGTGTATGAATAAGCACAAGTTTGGAAATAGGTGAATAGTGTATAAGATAGTGAGAGTATATAAGTGGGTTATAAATAATGGTCTTATAAGTAATTTTGATATATAAAGTTATTTGTTCGACATGTTTCATCTTCAGGAATCACAGAAATTGACAAAATTTTAGAGACTATACAAAGGTTGAGTCAAAAGTTGTGGCCGATCACCGCGCAATCTTTTAAATGGGCACCAGACAGGAACCACTCATTGCTAATCTTCAAAGTAGAGTCCGTCATTCTGGATGGTCTTCATCCAACGATCAGACAGTTGGCGGATGCCCTCGCGAAACCACTCCTCCGGTTTCTGGGCGAAAAACTCACGCATGGCGTCTTCAAGCTCACTGACATTGGCGAAGCGCCGTCCACGCAGGAAGTGCGCCATGGACAGGAAGTGCGTTCATTCGGAAGGTGCCAGGTCGGGGCTGCATGCTGGATATTGCAGAACCTCGATTTTTTCCAGCAGTTGAAACACACCTTCACCCGTTGTTGTGCTTGCGCGAAATTCAGCTTGTGGGCCACAACTCGGCAGCTCCTGTTGACCTTTCCCATGGCGTGCAGATGTCGAACCACACTCGATTGTGATGTCCAGATGTCCGCTGCTAGTTCACCAATGGTGCCGCCTGGATGGGCTTCCACTTGTTGCAGGAGGGCTGCGTCATCCACTTCTTTGGGTCTTCCGCTCCATGGCGCATCTTCCAGGCCCATGTCTCCAGACGAAAAGCGGGAGAACCACCGTCGTGCTGTCCGTTCATTGGTCACACCCTGACCTTCCAGCCTGCAAATTTCGGCGGCTGATGCTCGCGCACTGGACCCCTTTTTCCAATAGTGAAGAAGGAGTTGCCATATTTTTACACTGGCTAACGCAGGTGGCGCAATATCTATGGCATTCAAATTCGTACTGACGTTTCTTCCACTCCCTTCTCTTAATAAACTGCGATATACCCTTGTGGTAATGGTCTTCGCCCAGAATTCGTCAAACTCTACCCCCCCCCCCTCCCGAGTCGGCCACTACTTTTGACTCAACCTCTGTACACTGAGTGAGCATATTATTCTGACCACCCTGTCAGTATCTCGTTGGGCCACCTTTTGCCTTTAATACTGCGGTGATTCTTCGTGGCATTGATTCCACGAGATGTTGGAAGGTGGTGTGAGGAATCTGACACCATGCCTGATGGATAGCACTGCCTAGTTGTGCTATATTGGACGGTGATGAATCCAGCCGTCTGATGGTTCGTTCGACTTCGTCCCAGAAATGCTCAGTTGGAGTGAGATCTGGGGATTGCGGGTAAAGTCCCCCTCATGTTCCTGGAACCACCCCTGCACAATACGAGCTCTGTGGCATGGCGCATTGTCTTGCTGGAAGTAGCCATCTCCATTGGGGTACACCTTCAACATGACAAGGTGGACTTGATCGGCGACGATACGGAGGTATGCTGTGCCATCCAGACGTTGTTCAACACGTATTAACGGACCCAACGCATGCCAGGAAAACATTCCCCAGACCATAACACTGCCCGCACCGGCCTGAAGGGTTGTACTCATGCATGCGGAGTCCATGCTTTCGTGCTGTTTCCGCCAGATTCTCACGCGGCCGTCTGCATGATGTAACTGGAATCGTGACTCGTCAGACCACATGATTTGTTTCCACTGCTCGATAATCCAGTCCTTGTGCTCCTGAGCGAATTGGAGTCGTTTCCGCTTGTTGGCTGCAGACAGCAAAGGTGTGCGGACAGGTCTTCGGCTTCCGTATCCCATGCGATGCATTGTGCGGCGGACAGTGCATTCAGAGACCGTTTTGGAGGACCCCTGATTAAGGTCAGCAGTGATTTGATGCACAGTTGCCCAGTCGTGACAGTCTCCGTTCTGTCCGATCATCAACCATCCGCGGGCAGCCACAGCGCTAACGTTCAGACCACGTCTTCCGACTGACCGTCCAATCTTTAAATACTTTAACGACGGCTGCTCTTGAGCACCCCACGAATGCTGCTGTTTTGCTGATACTTGCTCCCGCGTTCGAAGGCTGTTAAATCGCGTCGTTTACCCATAGTTGAAGAATGGAACACGTCTACTGTTGTCGACGACACTCAGCTTCCCTTTTTATATTGGTCCGGCCCGCTAGCAACATTGTGGCGACGTCCGTGCGCGCATTTGCATAAACATGTCAAGTGGTCATAATAATATGCACACTCAGTGTATATGGGATGGGTTGGAGGTGGGATGTAATTTCGTGGGAGGGTTTTGGGCTTGGCGAATGAGAGGTTGGGTTGCTGGGGTGGTAACTGTAGTGGTCGATTGCTGTGCGAGCAGGAGGGGAGAGACTGAGGTACTAATAAGGGGAATGAGTTAAGGACTATAAACATGTTGCCTTAAGATGATGGTATACAGGGTGATTCTGAAAAAGTGTGTATAACTGTAAGCAATGACAGAGGTGACCAGAATGAACATTTTCTTTTAATAAAATGTGGGTCCGAATTTGAACGCTAACTAAGATATGAACAAAAATAAAAATGCCACCAAGATCAAGAAGGTAATAACTCAGGTTCTGCATCGCCTAGAATAATGAATTTTGGAGGAATAATAGGGGTATATAAAACTCTGTATACCGTTAAAGTTTGATCGTATTCCAACGAGTAGTTTCCGAGTTACTCACTCAACATCGTAATATTTGCTGGTTAGTACTCGCTTGTGAGCACTGTTACGATTTTGAATGCGTAACTCAGAAACTGCTCGTTGGAATACGTTCAAATTTTAACGGGATACACAGTTTTATGTCCCTATTACTCCTGCAAAATTCATTATTCTACGCGTTGCAGAACCTGAGTTATTAACTTGTTGATCTTGGTGGCGGAATTTTTATTTTCTGTTCATGTCTCAGTTAGCGTCCAAATTCGGACCCACATTGTTTTAAAAGAAAATGTACTTTCTTGTCACTTCTGCCATTGCTTACAGTTATACACACTTTTTCATAATCACCCTGTATATGAACTGCTTTCTTGGGGAATGGCATTGAGTAATATAAAGGGTGTCCCAATCAGGGCTGACACTTTAAAATACGAATTAGTCTGCAAAACTTGCTTGTAACATCATGCCTCAATGCTCAAAATATTCCTTAGTTAATACAAATTGCTTCGTTACCGGGTTCCAGCTCCAGATGGCACCGGCGCGGCGCAGAACCGCAGACGACGGCCTAGAGCCGAGATTCCATCCCTGCAAAGGGCGAAAGCAAACTCGCAATATACCGTATCACAGAGTCATCATTGTGAAGACCTACTGGGTCACTGGGTCAGTTACACTGTGTCAGAGAGCATATCGGAAGAAATTTGGAGGGAGAAATCCGCCTAGCAAGAACACTATCAAAAACTTGTCCAAACTGTTGGAGGCGAAGGAAAGCCTGGTGGTTCCGCATTCTGGAGGACGATCTCGAATGTCGGATGATACTGTGCAAGATGTTAAGGACCGTTTGAAAAATTGCCCAACAAAATCATTACGTCGGTTATCTCAAGAAAGCGGGTATTCAAAGCCGACCTCTCAACGTGCCGCCAAGAAAGAGAAAATCAAGCCATACCGCGTCACATCAGTTCACGAGTTGAAAGTCCTGATCTTCAGATTAGCTTCGCATACTGCCAATGGTTCCTTCAATTTTTTCACTAAAGGCAACACTGCTGGATATCACATGGTTTACTGACGAAGCGTGGTTTCATCTCTCCGGATACATAAACTCAGAAAACACCCGTATATGGGCCTCAGAAAAATCCCCAAGGTTTGGAGACAGGGTGATCTAGAAAGATTTGTGGTCACCTTGATCGCCCGATTTAACTCCGCCAGATTTCTTTTTATGGGGATATTTAAAGAGCAAGGTTTATGCAAGCGAACGCAAGACCTTTGAAAATCTCAAAGAAAACATCAAGCGTAAAATTGCTGCCATTGGCAGTGACATGTTACAGAGGAAAGTCGCGTTGCCTTGTGTGCGGACGTTGCAAGAGAATATTTTCAACACCTTTTGTAAGTGGACTTGTTTTCCATTATATAAATTTATTTCAGGTTCCTACAGTTTGTCAGAGTTATATGATATTTTAAAGGGTCAGTCTCGAATGAGACACCTTGTACTTATGAGGTGAGCAGTTATGATGTAATAGGGGTGAGCAAAATATTGGGAAGATGGTCATATCATGCTATATTTGGAGTCTGAGGGGAAGGTGGATAGGGTTAAGAAAAACAGACGTGGCCTATGAAAAGTGAGGCATGAGGATCTTGGCCAGAAAGATTGAAAGTGGATTCAAATTTCGATAAATTATCCAGTTAAAATTGTAATGTTTATTTACAGAGGGGTCCAAAAAATGTACTCACTGTTTAATAATCCATATCTTGTTTTCAAGTAGCTCGTTGATTGTTGCTGGTTTTTGACGATGCCACGACAAATTTCATAGTTTCATAGTTACACTACACTTCTACATGAGATTAGTAAGTATAAGTCTTTTTGTTTCGAAATTATTGAATTAGAAAGAGTGATTACATTTTTGGAACCCTTTGTGTGTTAGATAATACTTACTTATAATAAGCAATTAAACAAAAGTTGAGAAATTTACTTGTTAAAGAAAAGTAAGACATGAGAGAAGTTTAATGAAAATATATTTTCCTTCAGATGTAAGGCATGGTCGACAGCAATAAATCGACTTGATTTATTAAAAAAAGCTAGTTGAGGAGATTTATAATTATCGTGTATGTTTCTATACAAATCTTACAAGTCTTAGAGGTTGGAGATTTTGGCGTTTTAAACCTTATAGTTTCCAAAAATTATTTGTATATCAGTAAAAAATTTTGATTTAAAATATTTTATATTTAAGGTTTCCGATTAATTAGCTTCGTTTCCTTGCAGGGTATTTTTAATAAAAATTAATTTGAATGCAGGACAAGTATAATTCTGAGTGCTCTTGACATGAGATGGTGTAAAGAGAAAAAAAATTTAATATAAAGTACTGCAACTTGTGCTGGCGAATGCCACTCGCGGACAAGCGTCGCTTCGATGCTGTCATGAAATAGAGTCACTTTATAGGAAGAGTATCGCAATCGTCTTGAGTGACGCCATTTTGAGTTTAGTTCTTCTCTGCATACAAAGGGCAGTATGAAGATAACGTTGTTTTGTGAACATTTTTTCAAAGTATTCACGCCGCTTTTCGAGTAAAATGTTATGATGTAACATTTTACGATATGTAAATTCACTAAATACATGATAAATACGTTTTTAATATATTTAAGTGGTAAAAATAAAAGATAACTCTACTACTCAAACTAAATTGTTACATCACTTCTTTTTTTTTAGGTCATCAATAACAAAATACAATTTGTATTTCGTTAACTTATAAAATTTCATAAATTTAATATTTAATTCAAATGAATGTAGAAAGAATTTTAGGTTTTACATGGTGTTTATGAATATGAAATTTAAAAAAATAGACAAGTTAATAGTTATTTTTTTCTTTTTTTTTACTTTTTCTTTTTCACATCATTTTTGCACTGTTTAAATTAAAGGTAAACTCCATGGAAAAAATCGACTTTATTTTTTTTGCATCACAACATTAATCCAGGTTAATAGAGTATGTATCATTCAAAATTTTTCGATTTTTCCTAATATTTTATTAAGAAAAATGCCTCGAAAAATTGAAAATTGGCTTGGGATCTTGCATCCTCTTCTCCAGAGAACACGGCGGAACAAGGCGTCATTTCCTGCTGCGAGAACCTCGGGGAATTTCGTCACCAAGATTCTAGCCGCTTTCTAGTTTCGCTTAGAACGATTCTACATATCGTACTATATTGCTAACCTGTTTTGTATCGGTATGTCTTCAGTTCGTTCTCTGTTTGGATGCATAAATAGACAGTCGGATAGAAATTTCACGTTTCACAGATTTCCACAATCAGAACCGATTAAAAAACAGTGGATTAGTTTTTGACAGCGAGGGAACTGGTATCCAACTCCAAACAGCATCGTATGCTCATTTTGAAGCGTCTTGCTTTGTCTACGCATCCGCCGTTTTAAATTCAGTATCAATTCAAACAAGAAACTCGCTGAAATTAAATCACGTATAAGGTGGAACTAGATGCTCTTCTAATTCTAAACGGGGCTGGCGTTCTTCAAGAACAACAAACGCAACGGCATGTGCTAAACGCCGAAGGAAGAATGAAGTAGGCCTATGCGTAGGAATGCGTAGAGCACACGCCGACGTGGCAAGCAGAAGATCCCGTTTCACGGTTTAATGCATAGGGCTGTATATCGCAGAAGTTGCAGTAGCATTTAATTCTGCTAATGGCTCTTGTATATCGCTGTTACTTATCAAAATCGCAGTCGTCACTATCGGTCTTGTTTCATTTTCATAGTCCATTGAGATGCCCAACTGACAACTAACCGATAGCGTCCAATGTGTGACATCACGAATTCGAAACTCCTTCGCACTTCTCGGCAACTTGTGACGTAACAGTTGCCGGACCATGGTGCCAGTGTCTATTGCAGGGGGAGGGGGAAAATGTAAGTTTTTTTTTTATATATTTTATCAATTTTGAGTATGAATTGAAAATTTTTATACATGCTACGTTGTTATTGAGACTTTCATCTTTCATTTTAAACAAAGTTGTTTGGGGTGTGGAGTTTACCTTTAAATCTCAATGATATATTTCATTTAAAGTGGACAGGGCCGGCCCGGTGGCCGAGAGAGCTGGGGCATAAGCTTTCCAGTTCTCGAATCCGTCAGGTCGCAGGTTCGAATCCCGTCGTGGACATGGATGTTTGTAGTTGTTTTCGGAATAGGTAAAAGAAAATTCTCGTGTTGAACTCTTGGATTGTGTACATTATTTAGCCATGTTAAATTTACCGCGCAACAATTTAGCATAATGGCCCGGATAAAGCGAAAGCTAATTGACGATATTATTCATCTCTAAACCTTAGGAAAATTTTATTTATTATTAATACATGCAACTGCTATGGATAATATAATTTCCGTTTATCGACTGAACTTACTATTTGTTGATTGAAAGTCTCAAGTGCTCCTAAGTAAATTTCAAAGCTCACTGAAGTACATAGAAACGATTAGCAAGCATTCACCCGGGAAAACTCAAAATAGCTGCGATTATGCCACGTGATACCGAAAAGCCAATCAGAAGCCTTGTGGCACAGTTCACTCAAATGCGATACTCTTCCTATAAAGTGACTCTAGTCATGAAACAGAAACCGTCAGTTGAATATTGCTATAAGTTACTGTGTAAAAATGAGAACACTCACGGAAAATTTCAAATATGACATAATAGGTAACTGTGCAAGGAATAACGTGAGGTGTTCAGAGCTCGCTAGCGGGAATTCTATTAGGCCAAATGCAGTACATTTTGGTGTATATACTTAGTAGAACAGGCAGTTTTGATTTCTGCAAAAAAAAAAAAAAATAGTGCCAAAAGTTGCCATAGGGGGCGCTTATTTCAAGAAAACAATGAATACCTAATTGTCAAATGAACAAATACCGTACAAACCAACTTTAGTAACAACAATAAACAATGTTTTATTTTTATTACAAATGTGTTTCAATATGACCACCAGTGTGCTGTTCCAATAGCTGCATGCGGTACACGACATTTTCTACGGCAGCTCGCAGCATATCTGCATTAATTAGTCTGATATGTAACGTTATTTGATCCTTTAAGGTTGAGAGGTCAGGAACATGTGCTTGATACACAAGGCTTTTCAAATATCCCCATAACCAAAAATCACAAGGGTTGAGATCAGGCGACCTGGGTGGCCATACCATGGGAAATGCACGACTAATTATTCTGTTGTTTGAAAAACGTTCTCGCAAGATCCGCTGCACCTGACGTCCGATGTGCGGTGGCGCACCATCCTGCATAAAAATGGTAGAATCCAGACAACCCTTTTCCTGCAATCGTGGTATCACAAAATTCTCAAGCATATCGGCATACCTGGCAGAATTGACGGAACAAGTCACCGGCCCACGGGGACGGATTTCTTCAAAAAAGTACGGGCCGATGATGAAAGAAGCAGTAAAGCCGCACCATACTGTTAGTTTCGGTGAATGCATAGGAATTGGCAGACACACTTGTGGATTTGATGCAGCCCAAATACGGCAGTTGTGGGTATTGATATCACCATTCAAATAAAAATGTGCCTCATCACTCCATAAAATTTGCCATGGCCATGCATCATCCACTTCTATACGTGCTAAAAAATCTCAACGAAAAGTCAGTTCGAGTACGTTCATCTCCAGGAAGCAATTGTTGAACAGGTGTGAGTTTATAGGGATAAAATGTCAATATCTTATGCAATATTTTCCTCACCTTCGAATATGGGATATCTGTTTGGCGTGCTATTGCGTATGCACTGCTGGTACCCTGCACAGTAGTCATCTCCTGTTCCACAACAGCAGTTGCAACTTCTTCAACGTGTTGCTGACTGATTCGTTTGCGTCCCCGGCCTGGTTGCACTCCTAGAGTTCCGGTAGAGTCAAATCGTTCAATCATTTTCCTTAAGTTAGTTATGCTCATCGGTCCTCTTCGTAACGTTTTCAATCGCCGGAATTCACGATGGGCAGCACTTGCATTGTCGCTCTTCTGATAAAACAACTTGACTAATAACGCCCGGTCAGGCAGAGTAAGCGTCATCGTCAGGCCATTCGTTCGTGAATGATGGGAAATCCTCAGCCTTGCCTTTTACTGTCATGATTGCTCAACACGGACCGCGCTTATGCAAATGTATTCATTGTTTTCTTGAAATAAGCGCCCCCTATGGCGACTTTTGGTACTATTTTTTTTTTTTTGCAGAAATCGAAACTGCATGTTCCACTAAGTATATACACCAAAATGTACTGCATTTGGCCTAATAGAATTCCCGCTAGCGAGCTCTGAACACCTCACGTTATTTCTTGCCCACCCGGTACTTTTAAAAATTACATATAGTAGGTAACTGTTCAAGAGACTTAATTAACTAAACGGTTTAAGTAAATACCGGGTAGCGCAAAAAAAGGTGTTAGAAATTTTTTGTCTATTACGACATAATATGAGCTTATAGATTCTTGCTATCCTATTTATGCTATAACAGAATTCTAAAAGTTAATGCAGAAGGTTTTCAAAGTTATTTCCATCTGCTGCAATGAGTGTGTAGAGCCTTGGACTGAATTCCGTGTTGACCCTCTGAAGAACATCATTTTCGACTGCACGAATCTCTCTCATGAGAGACATCAGTTAGTGAGGGCTAAAGAATGTTCAGAACTGCAATAGAATATTATCACGAGAAAAATCACTTATGGCGTACGATTAAACCACAGTAGACAAATCTTTCTACCTTGTAGAATAAACGACTTACTTTAAATGATATTTAAAAAAATTATTTGCATGGGTAAGTAGTAGTCTTTCATGTTATTTGTTACATAAATTCAGATCACAATCCATACCTTTAACGCTTATGGAATGAATCAGATTTGTTTGCTTATAAAACAAAAAATAAACATATTCAAATTATGTTGAGACAGTTATATTTATATATACATATTTTTAATGTGTGGATAATTTGTACATCAACAGTGGAAAGTTTTTATGTTCTTCGTCAACGTCGGAATTTTGAAATCTAATAACTTATTTCTTCAACTCTTCACTTCGTTAAGTGTCCCACAGATTTTTATTTAGTTATCTTATATCGTAAAGAGCTAAATGATATACTAGCGCCCCTTTTGTCAAAAAATAGAGATATTACAGGAAGTTACCAAGGAGTCACTCTCGTCGATTCGATTCCAGTTAAGAAAACACCATTATCATCATGCCAAATTTTCATCGGATTATTCATCGGGGATAAAGAAAATCTACTTTTGAAGAACATTCCATTGTGTTCCATCAAGGGTGGATGAAATCTTTACTATTCAAGTGACTATTTTATTTTTATTTTCTCTTGGATTGATTTGTCTTGTAAATTAGTTTTCTAAAAAATTCAATATTCGGGAGGAAAGTTTTTATGTGTAGTCTTTCTAGGATTAAAATTAAATAATTTTTTTTGTTGAGATGTGATTCATGACTATCGATTGTAAGACAATATGATAATTAATGGAAAATTAATCCTTAAAGGAGATGTTTACAGTTTTGAAGAATATTAAAAAAAGGTTGAATTCGATGAGAAAGCTGCACCGGCAAAACGATAAAGAATCTCTGATTTCCTACGTGAGTTAATTGAATCTGCGCACGGCTTCTATCTCTGCTGTCGCCTAGTTTGATGACGGGTATTGCACAGAAGACATTGAAAAAGTCATGAGTTTCGAAAGTGCAGTCGGAAGCATTGAATCATGATAATGTTTTTCGATGCAACAATAAATATTTATAAAATGCAAATATATTTCATGTTATTTCCACACAATCAAAGGACGCGCGCTGTGATATCCGTGACCCCGCGGAGCATTAATCACATCCAAAACGGCGCAGCCCGTGGAGAAACTGCAACTGCGCTCAGTGATATGTCAAGAACTCAAAAAAAATCCACGTTTTCCTAAGATGTAATTGACAGTGCCCCATCTTATGAAACTGTTGCAAAGTGGCGCAGACGCTTTGAATGTGGCCAAGGAAGTGTTGAATATGACCCACGTAATGGTCGATCGTCTCTCAATGAAGAACCAACGATTGCTGTGCAGGTGGAGGCCATGGTGCTCGAAGATGGCGAATGACAGTTGAGGCGAGAGCACAAGCGACTCATATCATGTTTATCATAGGTCTATGGTAAACATTCTGCACAACGTATTGCACATGACAAAGGTTGCAGCGCACTGGGTTCGCGGCTGCTCTTGTCAGTGCAAAAAGATTGTCAAAAGGCAGCAGCAGCAGAAATGATGGAGCTATGCAACGCCAATGTGGACGACGTTTTTGAGCGCCTGATCACGAAGAATGAGTACAGGGTGCTACCATTACGACAGAGAGACGAAGGAGCAGGGTAAACAGTGGTAGCACACCGAGTCACCGCCACCAAAGAAGGCAAAGATGCAGGAGTCATTAGGGAAGGTGATGCACAGATTCTTTTGGGATTTCTAAGGTGTTCTCCTGATTGACTACATCCGAAGGGGCCAAACAATCACTGGCAAGTATTACCGGGATCTTCTGTCAAAGTTACGGGTGGCCATCAAGAAGAAATGCCGCGGGAAGCTGACCAAAGGCCTTCCCTTGCTATACGACAACCCACCCGCTCATTCAGCGTAAGAGATTGTCACACATGTAGTTTCTTTGGGCTATAGGATTTTTGCCTTTCCCCCTTTATTCACCCAGGACTTCTTCCTCTTCCCTCAGATGAAGAAACCACTGCGTAGCACGCGTTTTCATGATGACAACGAGGTGTGTTCTGGGGTGGAACACTTTCTCAAAGGCCAGAACATGGACTAATACAAGAATGGTCTCCGTCAGGTCATCCATCATTGGGAAAATGGGGAAGTTGTGTGGTGCTAATTTTGAAAAGGATTAACTCCATTACCAAGTTTCAGGGAGGCTCCATCTCGCTTCTGTCACAGTGACTGTATTAACTTTATGAATACCCCTCGTACAACTTTCCACAGAGGCTCTCTCTGACTACTGACTCATGGGAGATATAACAACAATCTGCTAGAGGAACACTTAACTGCGATTAGGAAGAGCTCTTCGAAGCCAGTCTGATTTTTATGAGGCCTCGTACATGTATACAGTAGCTTCAGAGTTACGCATTCAACATCGTAACCCGTGCGAGCGACCAGCATTTGTTACGATTTTGACTGCGTAACTCGGGAACTATTCGTTGGATTTAGATCAAATTTTAACGATACACATAGTTTTGTTTACCCTGTTGTTTACCAAAATTCATCATTCTAGATGTTACAGAACTGGAGTTATTAACTTGTTGATCTTGGTGACGACATTTTTATTTCTGTTCATATCTCAGTTATCGTTCAAATTCGGACCCACGTTCATGTGAACTTTTTTACTTAGAATCACCAATACTAGCTCCCCTAGAAGTGTGTACAATAAATTCTGAATCACCCTGTACATAATGAAATGATCATAATGTAAACGTCATAGAATAATTTAATGACTTTAGCTGCAAAGTAAAGAAGTTATTATGTTGTAAAACCTCCTCCCGTTGCGATATATGCGTAAAGTTATACAAAAACAGTGATGTCATACTATCGAAGATTTTTCTATGCGACTTGTAAATTCTTTTCGACATACTGTAAAGTCTGAACTTGATGATACATAATGTCAAAACATACTGGAGTAGTGATAAGTACAGGGACCTTCCTACCAAGAAAGAGTTTGAATAGCACGAAGACATTTCAGAGAAATGCTTCTATTAATATATGGGCCGCGTATAATCTGGTAATAACATTTGTGACAGCAAAATATCATTCACGTATGGCTGGGATGTTAATATTGTATCTATAAAAAATAGTAAGAAACCTGCTGTTGTAGGAGCAGTCACCCCAGAACATTTTACTAAGAATAATATCTCGTGTGTCGCTTTAAATTACAGTCTGTTTGGGAGGGATGGCCTACTGTAAATTTTCATTGGCCATAGAAGTTTAATCATTGGCATCCTTAACATATTTCATGTTGATCAGATTTTTTTTCGGGATGTTTACTTTTTTGCAAAAAAACAGCATATTAAAATAATGCTCAGTATTGTTTGAACACGTATTCGCTAGATACTCATAATTTCATCGCCATTCAGAATAACATAAGCGATAGTGTTCGTAGATTACTTTGCCTTTCATTTTCCCCAACAGAATTCGAGGACACCGAGGTCTGTTTTGAAGGCGAGGTTCATCCATGGTAGCCAGTGTGCCTTTAAGGATGGGGGAGATGTGATGAGAGAATTTTGGCACCCTCCTCCTCACTCCTTTGCCAAAACACATCGACTCAATGCTTGAAAGGAGCCGATTATGGGTTCACAGCTCTGGCGATAATGAAGGTGTGTTTTAATTAAACTGCGTTCGAAACGATGCAATCGCACGTGACACAGGAACGAACGAGGAATCATAAACCCTGATCAGATAATGAAATGATGGCCAAGAGATAGGTTATCATTTGTAAAAATTATTATGAGCGTGTTTAATAGCGGAAATCCAAAAAGCTGTGCGTAATTAAATGACGGAGGAAGAAGCCATTCTCTTCTTGATTGGAAAATGGCGTGTAATTTCAGCATAGCGAAAATTGTTTGCAACGCCTTTTCAGCTACGTTTTAAATTAAGACAGCGATAGAATCTTCTACTTAAATTATCAGGATTATACCACCTGAATAATTTGCTGTATTGCGATAATTTTTTACATATATGAACAATGTAACTAAATGTACAAAAGATAATTTTTGTTATCTTGTTAGAAGAACATTTTATGTCATAGGAACATCGATCATTTTAGGGAATATCGATTTTCAAATTCTATATCCTGATTTATGATGACTATCATTTTCGGGCTCCGCGGTCTCAATTTAAGTAAGGAAAAACTGAATTGTCAATTTGTTCTTCTTGTGCAACCTTTTCTTGTTGGCTATAGATTATTTCCAAATAAAATGGCCATAAAATTTCTATATGTCTACATATGAGCATTTCGGCAAAACGCGAAAGCAATCTATATATTTTTAACGAGCATTCCTAATGAATAAATAGTAGATGAGATTAAAATTTGCCATTAAAATCGGTTTTGCTTCCTTTTGAATGGATATATAAAGATTTAACAAGTTTATGAAACGACTACAGAAAACATGACAGTGAGTAGATGACAATCAAAAACTGAACGCCTAAGGGAAAATGGTAGTTCGCTCCATAGGGATATAGCACCGTATGGAAAATGTCGTGCCATAAAGGTTTAGATGCGAATGGAAACTTCAAATTTAAATATCTTTGTATAATGATAAGCCCTGCCGGTGTAAATTCAATTAATCGCAAAGGAAGCAGGATGAAGAGTCCTTCAGCAATTGAAGTAGACGATGTCTGTATAATACATAGCATTCTACAGGGTGATTACAAAAGAACTTCACACTTTTAAAATTTTATTACATCAAAGCTATTCAGAATATAGACACACCACAAACGGATTCTTAAAGAAAACCTCTTGAAGTTTATTGTGACACAGTTAAAGATGTTCAATATGCCCCCCTGTCGTGACAATCCCGCATTAACATGTCTCCATCAATCCCACGTATCGCTACCGCAATGCGTTCTTTCAGCTCGTCTAGGTCACGGGGAAGGGGTAGGGTGAAGACCTTGTCCTTTACACGCCCCCATAAAAAGAAATCACAGGGTGTGAGGTCGGGGCTCCGCGGAGGCCACTTTGCAAGTTCCAGGTTATTGTTTGCTCGACTAATCCACCGCTGTGGGAGAGTGGCATCAAGAAATTCCCGCACCTCTTGATGCGGGATTGTCACAACAGGAGGGCATATTGAACATCTTTAACTGTGTCACAATAAACTTCAGGAGTTTTTCTTTAAGAATCCGTGTGTGGTGTGTCTATATTCTGAATAGCTTTGATGTAATAAATTTTTAAAAGTGTGAAGTTCTTTTGTAATCATCCTGTATATTGCAAACCCCAAATTACATTTCATATGGTTCTCTTATTAAATTTAATTGAATGTTTAGCGTAGCTCGGCATTTCTCATCTTCATTTGTATGTACATTTTCACATTGTCTCACTGTACAGCAGTCGATAAAATTGTTAACACAATAATTAAACAGTCTATATAATAAAACTGTAGTAAATACTTATTAAATAGACTGTGGTAATTATCTTATTCATTCATAACAATGGGCCTAGCAGAATCTCATTGAAGGTAATAAACTGATTGGTCCCTATTTCATTGAAAGTACCAATGTTAACAGCCCCTATTTCAATATTTTTCTCCACCAAAGTCATTACCCAGAAAAACTTCCGAGAAAAGAAAAATGGCTAGAATTCATTTTCATTCATTTTTTGTCGTTTTGTTGAACAGTGTCTAATATACGAGAGCATACTAAAAAGTAATGCCTTCTAATTTTTTATTTGAAAATGTGTATAGTTATTTGAGTAAAACAAAAGGTGATAACTTTCCACAACGTTTCTATTGAAAACTAGATAATTATTTCTCCACACAATCGCTCTGGCGATGGTTACATTTCTTTCAATGGGTGACCAGTTTCTTGATACGTCATTGCATAATATTTCACTTTGACTGCTAAACCGCAATGCATCATCAGAATCAAAGTGATGCCCTCTCAGGTGTTCCTTAAGTTTTGGGCGCCAGATCAGGACTGTATGGATAATGATCAACAACAATAAAACCAAGACGTTGAATTGGTCTTGTTGTCATCGTACTGGAGTGAGAACAAGCATTGTTATGCTATAGGAAAGGAAGAACTCTTCGAATTGGTGCTTTAACCCATTAACGGCCATGTCCCATTTTTGGGACGCAAGTTTATGCATGAATAAACTATAAAAAAATTAAAAATAGACTTATTATTTTTTCCCTAGAGGTTACAAAGTAAGTCGTTTTAATAATAGAAAATAAAAAGTGTATATATTTTTAAAAGTTTTTGACGTTAGGTGGAGCCAACTCTGCCTCATTTTCGTTAAACAGACAGGAAGTTGAGTAGATGCATGTAGCACCACGTTGAGAAAGAAGAAATTTGGTTTTGTTAACGAATTGTGTTTGTTAGACATCATATAACAGGAATAAAAGCTAAAAGTGTCACTAAAATTTGATACGTAAGTATTATACAGTCTTTATTTTTCTGTCCCATTTATGGGACATTGGCCTAGATTCACGAAAATAACCTAATCAGCCTTGATCTCAGAAAATTGATGAAAATAGTCGTCGTTGTCGCTTTCTCTGTCTTATATTTATCTATAAATATCGTGAATTTATGATTTCAGAGATGTACTTTTCATTATGTTACGACGTCCTTTGTTGACAGCTGCTGATGTGGAAAGAGAGCTAAGAATCTTGTGTGAAGAAGACTCGATGTTGAAGTAGCAATTATCCCTCCAGCTCCTGATGAGGTGACAGATGAAGAAGACATCAGTGAGGAAGAAATCCCAGATGAAAGTGGATTACGAGATGTTGCAGGTTCCCTAGAGATAATTGGTTACAAAAGCAACGAGTCAGATGAAATAACTGAACCCTCTACATCTAAAAATGCAAAACGCATAAAAAATGACCCACTGTTCTTACCCAAATGGAAGAAATGTGAACCAGCCTACAGAAAAGAAATGACAGTGCCATCTAAAAACAGACATGGCAAGCTTGAATGCTTACGAGGGAAGACTGTTGTAGAGGTCTTAGAAGAATTTTTTACAGAGGATTTGCTAAACTTTATTATAGAACAGAGTTTGATCTATGCCAAGGAGAAAAATAATCTGAATTTTACTCTTGACCTGAATGAACTGAAAATATTTTTGGGGATTCTTCTCCTTAGTGGATACCAAAAACTTCCCCAGCAAAACATGTATTGGGAGCAGTCTTCAGACGCTGGTTTACCTATTGTGTATAATGCCATGTCAAGGAATAAATTCAAAGAAATAAAAAAAGTACCTTCATTTGAATGATAATACAAAGATTGATAAAAATGATAAAATGTATAAATTGAGACAATACCTAAATATACTGTCCAACAACTTTCAAAAATTTGGAGTATTCGATTCTCATTTATCTATGATGATAAGATATTATGGAATGCATTCAGCTAAAATGTACATGAGAGGGAAACCAATAAAATTCGGATATAAGGTTTGGTGTCTTTGTAGCGTCAGTGGCTACTTGTATAATTTTTTACCCTATCTTGGTAAAGAAAATCAGGCCAATAATGAGCCACTTGGGATGAGGGTAATACAGAACCTGACATCAATCATTCCTAAAGAAGAAGCAATAAATCATGAGATATTTTTTGATAATTTTTTTACAAACATTGAAGTACTGGAAGTCCTAGGAGAAGATAATCTAAAAGCAACTGGTACAATTCGAGAAAATCGAACAAAAAATGTCCTCTTATTCCATCAAAAATAATGGAAAAAACTACCGAGAGAGGGTTTATAGACTATAGGTTTGATCAGAACAGCAAAATTTTGGTTACAAAATGGCATGATACACCTGTTTCTGTTGCCACAAATTACAGTACAGTTTTTCCAACTGGTAATGCTATACGTTATTCACAAAAGCTCAAAAAAGATATTACTGTACCAATTCCCAAAGTTGTGTCTGAATATAACAAATGAATGGGTGGTGTTGACATGCTGGACAAGCAGGTGTCTTTATACAGAACAAGAATACGTGGGAAAAAGTGGTACTTTCCATTATTTACACAAATGCTTGACATTGCCATTGTGAATACTTAGAGAATCTATAACCTTGTGAATGAAAATGATACACTAACACTGCTAGAAACCAGGAGGAGAATTGTTTTAGCTTATATTTCCAAGGAGTCTACATCAAACCGTAAGCGCCCTGGCCCTCAAAGAAGTAGGCTTTTGAAAGGAAGAGTAAGTGAAGAAATCAGGTTTGATCAAGGAATTCATTTGGTAAAACCTATACTCACGCAGGGAAGCTGTGCTCATCGTGGGAAAAAAACAAAAAGAATTTGTGGCAAATGTGATGTACCACTTCACGATGCATGTTTTGAGGAATTCCATAGAAAATAATATATATAAGATGGTAATAATTGTTTTATTTTTTTGTTTACAGCATAAATGTTCAGGGTATTTGTAATTTGTATTCATATATTTGAAAAAAATAAAATAATCCCATTTCATATATTTTCTTTTATTAATTTGGAATTTCACGGAGTTGCGGCCAATGTCCTAAAAATGGGACGGTAGTTTTGGGGCGGAAACCCCGCGAGAATTTTCATGTAATTCACATAACGATCATCTCAGGACTGTAGAGGATATGAACAAGTGTCATATCTCAAAAAAACGCAGTAGCTGAATTATGGCCAGTAATGGGTTAAGTTTTTTTTTTAGAGTTTCAAAGTACTTTACAGAATCAATGATAGTGCCTTTAAGCATGAAATCCATATGCACCATCCCAGAAGACTGTAAGCTTAAGTTTGCTCCTTGAACTTTTTTTCCCACAGGTGTTCCTTTGTGGCGGAATTCCATTGATAATCTCTCATTTTCGGCATCAAAGTGATATACCCAGCTTTCTTCACCTGTGACAGTATTATTTAAGAATCCACTGCTTTCACATTCGTAGCGCAGAAGCAATTTTCGGCTAATTTCCAATCTCTTCTGTTCATGTCAGGAAGAGCATTCGTGGGACCCATCGTGCACAAAGTTTCCGAAATCCCGATTCTGCAATTATTGCCTGCATATGCTCCTATGATATGAATTATGCGACGATTCGCTTTAATGAGTTCATTGAATGAGTTCATTCCGATGAGCGTCACCATTTGTAGTACGGTGCCTTCCACTTCATCGTTTGTCACACAAGTTGAGAGTTGCACCAGATACATTAGAGCTCGAAGACCAACTTCGCACAGCAGTGATGTCGACACATTGATCACCTTCAATCACTGATGAATGTTTATCGGGGGCACATTATCTGAAATTAAAAACTCTACTACAGTAAGCAGCTTTTACACAAGACCATGCTTCTGAAGACCATGCATCTGACTATAACTCAGAGCTCTCTAGCGGCAGATGCACGAAACTTCAATCAGTGAAACCGGAAAAATAACTTGAATATAATGTGTTATAGTTGGTAATCCAAACTATATTAACAGTAACACAAAAAATTAGGAGGCATTACTTTTCAGCATGACCTCCTAACTTCAATTTTCTTTTCACACTTTTCTATAATCCACAAAAAAATAAAAATTAGTTTTACAACAAGCAAAGTCGTATTTATCACTCAATTCAGCATTATGCATCGATTATTTAAAATCTCACAGTTAGCATTATAAAGACAGTCTATGAAACTGTGAATGTGGATTCTTATCAAGTAGAGAATGAGAGTCAGAATTTTGAGAAGAAACTTTTCTCGCAGTGAAGAATGATAGAGATCAGTTGGCTCTGCCGCCCGAGCGCATATCCTATTAAAAATGCTATCGGTCGGCCGTGTCTCCTATAATCGATGTGACTGCAAAACTAACCGAGCTTAAAATGTAACATTTCGGGGAAGAAAATTCGAGATAGCTGATGATTTATATGGATTTTTTCCTAATCTAATTTTTTTTAAAAAAAAGCTTTATTTTTGAAATGTTTTTAATTCATGTGAGTATTATTTTTTTTTTTAGATAGAATGATGAATTCGTTTTTCCTTTTCCAAAAATATTTTTAAATTTATTTTTTTTATCTGTGTTTATCTCGCTGAAATGAAATGTATCGCTTCGGTTGAAATTGGCCTAAAAGAAATCCGTTTAATAGTTTCAATCGTAAGGCTTCGAAATAAAGGGGCGACCATAAGGCTTCAGTATCCCTTTCATTCTTAGAAAGCCATGGTTCAAATCTAAACTTTCTGACGTGCATGTAAGGATATTTGTAAATGATTACAGTGCTCTGATAGAATCTCAATGGGTTTGGTAGGATGGTACTGAGAATCAAATCATCCAATCAGCACTAACGGTCGCCCTTAAGCAGTACTTTCAATGTGCATGTCCAACTAATAAAATCGCCAGCAAAAAATAAATAACTATCACTTTCAAGTTAGCATAGGGTAGTTCATTATGTGATTAAACTGGTGCAGAAAGTCATGAATTACGTAAGGATGCGGTTTTTAGACCCTAAATTTTGAGTTTTAGACATTTTCGAAAAGGAACTTTTTGCTTAGATTGATCATGAAATCACACGAGGTAATTATTTTAATTCCATTTAGAAACTTCTGTATATTCAAAGCGTTGGCATGTAAAACCTCACATGTGTCACGGAATCTAAATAACATCAAAGATTACGTTGACAGAATCAGTCACTTTCGCACGCGATGCTTCTATTAATCGAAGTGGAACGGAGACCGACGTGTAATCAGCGTCATCCTCAACGTCGCCAACGTAAAGAAAAGGATGGGCGTGGACAAAGGATGGTGGGAAAAGAAGAGAAGTTTCGAGAGACGGGAGGAATGGATGGAAGAATGAGAGCGGAAAGTTGAATAGCCCTACGTCTCGAAATATCAACCGGGAACTAAATGTAATTGCTGGAAACAAGAATAGCAATAGGACTGAGTTCTCCGCAGCTAGACTAAGAGGCCAGCGGACGGAATGTATCTACGGGAAAGATTCGAGCGACGGGAGCTCAGGAACGTACGCAGTAACGACATATGAATTTTACCAGTTTAGTAAGAGCTCTGAGCAGAGTTATCTGCATTAAGTCCAATGAACTCTGTGAAGTATATTCTTCCCAATCCTCTTCAATTCCTTGCATCCGTCAAACTTCATGTACTTGCTCCTAAAAATGTGCATTAAGAGCTTTCACGGAGCTAGACATTTAAGAATTACGTTACGGCAGGTACGTGCTTGAATTATGGCCGTATGGAATGACTGCTTATATGAAATATAGCCTTGGGTTCACAGTGCTTAAATAAATTAAAGCGAACCTGAATTCCTCTTCAAAATTAGCTTTTAAACATAATCGAAATGACCGCCATTTACATATGGACTAATCGTATTTTACAAAGGGGTTGGATACCATGGAATCTCCTTGACGAAGTTTGTCCTAAGACTTTTCAACAAACAAGCACGTGCACCTTGAAATTTCTTTGCAAACAATTACTTTAAAAGTTATTACAGTAGATTGCTTGTGTTAATTGTTAAAAATAAAATAATCTAGGAATACCAACGCACACTGCATCCCGGTGTCATTTGATTGTCCAATGCAGTATTGTAAGTAAACGGAGCTGCGGGGACCCAATGTTCATATGACAAAAAATACTTCTAAGGACCTCTTCTATCATCTCCCAAAAAATCTGTACTCAATTCAAAAACACCCTGTATATATCTAGTTAGAAGATAAGCAGTATAATTTAGCTAACTCATTTACTTTCATTATTTTATACTCGACTCATAATTTGAGTTAGTGTGTAATATAGATAAATATTGAATAAAATCACTTTATTTATCCTTCATTATTTTCTACCTTTCTCGTCACATTCCACTAAGCACTCTTACAAAAATACGCTTGACAAAATACACATGTCTAAATTGTGGATCTTATTATATAGGATCTACAAAACGTTCTTCTCTAGAAATTTCAAATAGTTTAGGCGCTGTTGGATCAAGTAGCCTATGACGATTTTGCGAAGAGTTAAAGACCGTGAAAAGGATCTTATTTACAGGAAGACATATTAGAATATATTATCAAAAAAGATTGGAAAAGACTTTTGAACAATCGAATTTCTTTTGAAAAAGACACCATTTTAGACATCATCAATCGTTCTTAATGGCGATCTCAATAATTCCCGACGTCACCTAAACTCTCTATTAGGTCCGCGTTTGGAATATACCTGTTACTTCCTACTATCTCCCAATTGGTTGATGGTCAGTACGCTTTTGTTATACAGAGTCCGCCAAAAAATGTATACACTCTTTGTCAGACCGCATCGGGATATTAATATTGTTACATGCGCTTTATGGAGCTGATGATGAGGTCTTCTACCAATAGGACGGGGCGCCACCACACTATCCCTAACCGTAAGAGCTTTTTTGAACTGCAGGGGCATTGGATTGGACGAAGAGGGCCCATTGAGTTCTCTCCACGTTGGCCAAATTTAACATCTATGAATTTTTTCTTGTGGGGAACTGTGAAAGATTAAGTCTATCGACGTAAGCAGCGCATGCTGAAGGACCTTCGGGAGGAGATTACAGCGGCATGTGCAGCGATCTCCATTGAAACATGGAGCTGCGGCGATCGCTGGTCGTTCCGTTATGTATCTAGCCGCCAACGTCTAACATTTTAAACATCTAAAGTAATCATGTGCTTAACTGAAGACCGTACTGCATGTGCGATCAGTATATAAATGTGTTCGGGAAAACTCAGATTTTTATGTAAAAAGTAGATATAATTCAAGTTTCTATTTTTTATTCTTTAAGTTTGTTTTTTTTACTGTTTGCAGACAGTGATTGTTGGGTATATATTGTTTTAATAATATATAATCTCCACGTGAATATCACTGTCTGCAGCTAGTTGTCCATGTTTTTCGTGAGCACGAGGATGTGTGTCCCACTATTGTTGACGTTCCTTCCGTGGTTACTGATTTTTTTATATTCAGACAGACCACTTCCAGCAACTGGCTTGACCAGTTGTCCCTCCTTCTGGTCCTCCATTTGTGCAGTGCGTTTGCCCCCCCCCCCCCCTGGTGTCACCTGGGGGAGGTCTTCTTCTTCTTCCTTACCAAAACATTGACTTTTTTCTATCATCACCATGGAACGCATGGTGATGATGATCGCCGACGGTCCGTTTACCGCCGGCGCATTCATGAAGGGGTTGTATGCCCGTACAGGCTTACCCCCTGTTCTACAGTCGGGTTTTCCCGCTGTTTCGGTTCTGCAAAAGCTTTCCCCCACTGAGTGGAGGATGCTTTGCAGGAACCGAAATGTTGCTGAGCGGATAGTAGAATCTGACCACGTCAAAGTTGGCCAGACTACTATCCACTTGTTTCATGCCGACCCCGGTCATCTCACCGTCCATGTCCGGGGTGCCTCGCCGCTGATGGCAGAATCCTACCTGAAGGACTACATGTCCGACTACGGGGAGGTGCTACGAGTGTTCTACCCTGAGCACTCCGACTCCCCCCTGCAGAAAAATGGAGACATTTTGTTGGACATGCGCCTTCAGAAAGACATTCCTGACTCCCTTGTGTTGCACGGAGAGCGTGTCTTCGTGTTCTACAAGGGCCAGAGGCAGTGCTGCTGGTACTGCAAGAAGTCCTCCCACGTCCGGAAGAACTGTCCTCTCCTGAAGAAGTGCGACTTCTGTAAGAAAATCGTGGGCAAATACCATCAGTGCCCGGAGAGGACAGGTGCACCACCAGCAGCCCCAACGCCACCGCCTCGAGGGATGTCGTCCCAGCAGCCAGCACTGATGACTTCATCGGCCAAGTCACTGAGCCTAGCAGAGTGACTATGCCTCGTCCTACTCCGAGGATTTCGAAGGTGGCCCCGCCATCGTCGGCTCCTCCTTCACCAAAGAAAGCGAAGGCGGCCCCACCGTTTTCACCTCCTCTTTCACCGAGGTTATCGAAGGCGGCCCCACCATCGTCGGCTCCTTCTTCACCAAAGAAACCGAAGACGGCTCCACCATTATCGCCTCTTCCTACGACTCCTGGGAAGGAGATGCCGCCTCCCACTCCTCGGCCTCGTGTGGTTCAAGAGACTATTTCTCGTCCACCTTCGCCTGTTGTTTCCCCGATGGCGGAGGTCTGCCACTCTGCAGAAGTCATTTTAGACGATTCGTTGTGTTCCGAGTTGGTGTTTGTTGCGGAGGAATTTCCATCTCTTCCTCCACCTGCGCTTTCATCGGCATCGCAGCCTTTGCGAATCGTCTGTGCGCCTACGCCTGGAAAAATTTCTTCCTCTGCTGGGACCTCAAAGCCATCATCGCCAGCTCAGCGGGATATTCTTGCGACGCCTAAGAGCCCTCGCAAGAAAAAGGCCCGACGTCATCGTAGCAAGAGGGACGGGATTCCTGTGTCCTCTTCATCTGAAAGAGACAGCTGCGTAGACCATCATCATCGCAGCCCCTCTTCCTCTTCGGGACGTGCTCGTTCCCCTAGACGGAAGACTTCTGAGCCTCCTCCCTCGTCGGTGAAGCTCAAGTCTCCTTCAAATACAGGTCAGCCCCCGTCAGCTTAAATTCGCAGTGAAGGTCTTTTCCCTAAACGTTCGTTCCCTTGGTTCGTCCTTCAAGCAATTGGTTTTGTCATCATTCTTCGCCCTGTACAGGCCAGATATTCTCCTTCTTCAAGAGGTGAAGCTTGCTGCTTCGCAACAGCTTGCTAACCTCCCTGGCCTTCGCAGTCAACATCCATCTGCGCAGTTCTTCATCAACTCATCTTCGCCACATGGGCTGGGGGTTGCCTCCATCATCTTCAACCCCTCCATTGTGGTGTCGAACTGCGTCTTTGACTGTGAGTGCAGGGTAATTTCTTTGGACCTCCTGCTATCTGGTCTCAAATTCCGATTGCTTAATGTGTACGCCCCGTGTTTATCAGCAGAGAAACGGACATTCTTTGAAGACCTGGACTTTTACATGTGCTCGTCCTTGCCTGCGGTGGTTGCTGGGGACTTCAATTGCCATCCGGATGAGAACAACATCTTTTCGTCTGGATGTGTCTACCAGTTGTGCCAGCGGAATGCACTTTTCGATCTGTGGGCGTCTTCTTCCAATTCCAACCAAAGTGGGTCTACCTTTCATCAAGGGCCCTCTGTGTCTTCAAGGTTGGACCTTTTTCTAGTAGACGCCACTTTCGCTGGTGCTCCTGGTTCCATGGAGGTCATTCCATGCTCCTTTTCTGACCACAGTGCCATCAAGTGGTCTTGGAACCCTCCATTCCCTTCCTCCTCTGCAGGCTCTGCTTCGAACAATTGGTTTCTGAACGTTTCTCTGCTTGACAACGATAAATACAAGGGAATGTTCGTTCGGTTTGTGGAAAGACATCTTCACAACCTGCCTCCGTCACTAGCTTCGTGGCTTTCCTTTAAATCAAAGCTCCGTCGTTTTTTCAGAAAGATTGGGTTGGACGCCGCTAGACGCAATCGGCGCCATCTCCTCATGCTGCAAGAAATTCTGCGCCTCCTCCGCTGTTCCATCCCGAAGGGGGCATATGCTGATGACATCCGCCAGGTGAAGAGCGAGATCAACGCTCTAATGATCCGCAGGGCCGCCGGCGCAGCTCTCAGGGCCAAACTGTCCTGGGCGTCTGACGTCCGAAATATGTCGTCAGCTGCGTTCGCAGAGGAGAGGCGTCGCGCCAATAAGAAGAGGTGTCATCGTTTGGTGGTGGGGAATGAGACAGTGGAAACAGACTCTGACATCTTGTCTGCTTTCCACTCTCATTTTTCATCATTTTTTGGCCGCCCAGTCTTTCCATCCGACGCCACGACGAAGTGGATCGAGGCACTTAGACCTTTCACTGCTGACGCTGACCTGTCAATTACCCGTCCCTTTTCCGAAGATGAAGTCAAGAAGTTTCTGTCGATGGATGGCCGTCATCAGTCCAGCCCTGGATTAGACGGCATCCCGTACTCTTTCTTCAATGCGGCTTGGAAACTTCTTGGGCCTTTCCTGGTGCAAGTGTTCAATTCGATCCTCAAGGACCCTTCCTCCATTACGTCGGACTTTACCGCGGGGAGAATCATCTTGCTCCCCAAGGTACCGGATCCTGAACTTGTCACCCAGTGGAGGCCTATTACTCTACTTAACACAGACTATAAGGTCTTCATTGGTGTGCTCCAACAACGGCTCAAATGCTTCGCCGACGAGTTCTTCGATCCGGGACAATCCTGCTCCATTCCATCTCGCAGGATGTCCGACAACCTCATTACCATCAAGTGTGTTATGGAGGAAGCGTGTGTGCGCCGTCAGACTCTTGCCGTGCTAAGTCTTGACCAGGAAAAGGCCTTCGACAAGGTGAATCACGTGTTTCTTTTCCGAGTGTTTCACCATCTTCATCTTCGGAAATTTGCTATGATTATCTCAGCACTGTATGCTTCTGCCACATCATGCGTGACGATTAATGGCTCCAATTCGCCTTTCTTCGAACTGTCCAAAGGCGTCAGACAGGGGGTGTTCCATCTCTCCCCTGTTATATATATTCTATTTGGAGACACTTTTACAATATCTTAATCGCCACCCAGATGTCCGGGGGTATGATTTGCCAGCCGCTTCCATGAACATCCGTACGCTGGCTTATGCGGACGATGTAGTGCTATTTGCATCTGATCCGTATTCCCTGGTCATCTATAAAGAATCCTTCGATCTCTTTAGCACTTCGACGGGAAGTTCCATCAATCTCGTCAAGTCTAAAGGCCATTGCTATTGGGAAGTGGACAGTGGACTATCTTCGATCCTTCCCAATAACGTGGTGTGAGCAAATTACAGTGCTGGGATATGTTTTCTCCTTTTCACCTAATATGGACTCTCGTCACTGGCAGCTGGTAATTGATAAATGCATCGCTCGCCTTGGTAAGAACTTCCGTTTCACCACCTCGATGTTTGCCAAGGCGAGGTTCGTCCAGTCGCACGTCCTACCGATCTTGACGTCTAAGTGCCTGTTTGCTTTGCCTTCTCCATCTCATTTAAAGAAGGTGCGTAGTGCGATAGTTGACTGTGTGTTATTCAGCAGCCCGTCATCCCATCCGTTCGGAGCTGCTGTTTATCCCCTTCGATGGGGGGGGGGGGGGGGGG
>JAHWFO010061024.1:2197395-2301123 GCA_023313115.1 Rhysida immarginata | reverse complement strand
ATGGGGCTTGCCAAACATTCATCGATACCTCATCGCGGCCAGAATGGCCGCATTGATTCGTGCCTTCCTCCTTCCTCCCCCCATCAGGGCCAACTTCTTCTTTCTGCATCTACGCTTCTTCTTGAAAGTGAACAGGCTACCTTTTCCGTCCACGCTGCCAGTGACGATCATTTCACGTTCGCCGGACTTTTACCATCTAGTCTGGCGACATTTGTCATCTTTCCTGTCTGGCCTTCGACAGCTTGACCCGCAGGACTGGGGAAACCTTCGTCTATCTTGGTTCTTCCAGCAGTCTGACCAGGGTGCGACTTCTGACATCGTACGGTGGCACCCTGAATATCCATGGTCAGCCATCTTGAAGTCCGTCAAGTCTCTCGCCTTTGAGAAGGCGGTCTTCAACTTTCAATGGCGCTTGCTGCACCATGGGTTCTACTCTCTCCAATGTCTACATCGATGGGGAGTGGTCAGATCTGCTGGTTGCCAGTTTTGCGGGTTGCTTGAGACAGTTCCTCATGTTTTCTATGAGTACCCGTTTGCTCAGTCCATTTGGGATCGCCTCTCTCGTCACTATCTTCTGACTGACTTTACCTATCAGTCAGTGCGATTTCTGATGGACTGCTCCACCGGTTCTGCGTACAAGCTGGACCTAGCCACTTCCATCGCCTTTATGAACAGAGAGCTTTGGCTGGTCCATCAGCAGCGATCTGCTGGTGTTCATCGGCCAGCCTCAGCCATCTGGAGGAAGGGCGCCATCCATCTCAGGTCCTTCCTTCTTCTTGAATGGCATCGGCTTGGCCCAGCTACATTCCGGAGACGCTATTCTTCATCTCAGCGTCTCTGTAAGGTCATCGAAGGGGATACGAATACGATCTCGTACCTCTGCACCTTTCCCCTCGACATCGATGACCCACCGGTGGGCGGACGGGCCCCCTTTTGAGGCGTTTGAATAGGAGGTGCAGCCCTTGAGGGCTGCCCGTACTCTTACAGCATGCGCGCCTGGGCACCCTGCCTGCTTTAAGAACTAAGGGTGCTCCTCTGGAGCCATAACATCGGCTCCAGTTCCAACAGCTCCTTCTGGTCCTCCACGTCATTCCTTGCCTGCAGCATGGCGTTCGACTTCAATTTATTATTTTTATTCCAGTGCTCTGCGAATTACTTCTACCCTGCCGTTCGATGTTTAGTATCTTATTGAATTTCTTATTTTCTCGCGGCAGCCATGATTCTTTATCGAGCAGCATTGTTTCGCGGGTTACCCCATAAGGTAATAATGAAATTTCTTTTAATGCTATTTCAACAATAACGCGCATAAGAGACGCCATGCTGCACAATTCATTTTTATTCCCCATTAATAATTGATTATCATTTCTCAGTCTTTCTTCAGATATTTAATGGGAATTTGAAATTTCTTTTCCTTATTCTTTATAAGGAATTGGTCTGTCTCAATTCTTTTTTATATTTAAAGTTAATTCACTCATGTAGCGATTAATATTTCTCGTTACAGTGTCTTGCTGTATTTAACATACATTCAAGTATTTCCTTATTGTATTCCGAGAAATATTTTTTTTTCTTTTGTAATTGAGATCGCTATGCCTATTCCTCAATTAACCATATTGTGTAGAATATTCTTTTGTATAGAATATTTTGATATTTTATAAATAAATATTGCATTTTTTAAACAAAATAAAAGTCTTTAACGAGCCACGTTCTTTCTTAAGTTTCGGGGTTTCTTTTAAAGTATCACCCCTTAAATATTATATTATTTTGCTTCCCCCTCTGAACAAAATGTAAAACACATAAATAGTTTTCGTTCCTTAAAGAGTGTATACATTTTTTTTGGCGGAATCTGTACTTCAGAAATTAACTAATGAAGTTTCCTTGATGATATCATACTGTATAATGTTGTTAGATAGGTTGGTATAAGAAAAAATACACAGGCTAATATAAACGATACGATAAACAATTTGTAATGCCGACGTATTTCGGTATTGCACCATCCTTACGGGTAAGCAATGTTAGTGTATTCACGGATTATTTCTATCGTGTAATTTTTTTGGACGTATTCCGGGGTTGATCACTGTATTTGGCCTAACTCGTTTTGGGTGCGAGAATTTTTTTTAACCGCTAATATATGATTTACGGTTATCTTTTACTTCTTGTGACTTGGTACTGACTTAGTATTTTTTTGCAAACTCTGCAAAATGCCTAATGTACCTTTTCCTTAAAATTCTTATATCCCCGACTGTGTCAGTTTGGGTACTCATAACCCCAAATAATGGTAGTAATGCATTCACGAATTACGGGAATTTTTAGCTTTGCAAAGCGCTTCTAAGGTCTTAGCCTTTTACGTCACAATTTTAACTTGGATGCTATTAGTCTTTTATTAATCATTTATTGCTGGAGGTTACGGTGCTCCTCCTCCAAAATAAAGGCACACGTGATGCTTTCTGTATGCTTTACATTGTAAAAAATAGATTGTGATAGATACACCCATCCTAAATGTATTACCAATATAAAATGTTTATATTTTGTTATATTCTTATTTACATTTGACGTGCTTGTAATGTCGTTAAATAACTGAAATCAGTATTTTTGCACATACATATTGTTCGTGATCACTTGATCGTCTACCCTAACAAAGGAATCGTCAATAGGATTTCCTTTTAATTGTTATAGCAATAATTGTTATAGGGAGTGCAAGTGTGACGTCAGTCCTTGAAATTCTTCAGTCACGTGACTCGATTTGGTTCCAAACAAGTCTTCTCGCTTCGGGATTTAACATGGTTCCAACGTAGGGATGGAATAAAATTGCTTTGTATAAGCCCAGTGTTTATAACACATTTAAGATGTGAAATTGTTTAGTTCCTCACTGCTCAAGAAGGAGCCAAAACAGCGATTTAGACATCTATCGTTTTCCCAAGGAAAGAAAGATCCGCGAACGATGGCATTCTTTTGCTAAGTGATTAAAAGTGATTAAAAAGCGTTCTAATATTAATGTATAAATTATATAATGGGATTAAATGTCTTAATAATAGTATCAATTACACAAATTAACATAATAATTTAAGAGATGTCATTTTTACTGGCCGCCCGTTTCAACGTTACTATAGTTCATCCAACAAGTGAAAAACAGGGTGTGTCACAGGAAGTTTCAGATTAGCCAATCAGAGAAAGGGGGCCTCATGCGCTTAATCACTTCTGTCTCATGTCTCATTGAAGAAGCGCTTTATAATATTACAGCAGAAGCTTTAATATTATTCAGTTGCTTGGCTTTAATTATAATTAAAAATGTTGTACCCTTCATAAAATTATCTTTTAACTCAATTTTATATATATCGTTGTCCGAGATTCCCTGGGCCTTTTCTTTCCAGGAGTCGAAAAGCGAGGAGAGGGGGGTGGTAGCTTCGCACGAAGACGCTTCGTTTCCTTCTTGAACAATTGTTCGAACGCAAGAAAAAGAAACTATCAAAGCAGATGAGCTTTTAAAACACTATTTTCCTTTAAAGTAGCAAAATACGTTCCACACAAATCTCCCTAGCCTGGCTGTGAATAATTTTTCCTTGTTTGGCTGAAGAGTTGTTGCATGGGCGTCGCCATTACAAATTGACTTGTGCAGCCGCTGAAGGAGAGATCCCACAAAGCCTTGCGGATGAGTGAGTAGTCGATATCAGACCGGAAACACACCCTGTTTTTCTCTTGTTGGACGAAGTATAGTACGTATATTGCGTGGTTTCAATGTTTGGAACCAGCGATCCCATTTCCTAGGCTCTCGGCCCGTTCATCTCGCAACTGACGTCAGCTGTGACGTAGTCACTTGCACTCCCTATAGCAACACTACGCGCCTTTTAAAGGCTGATATTTAAATGTCTTGTTTATGTTGTTCCATTTTGTGTTTACATCCTCGAGCGCCTCGTTTCCCTTGCGTGCCTTTTCTTGTTTACATGAGCGACCGACGGTTTGATGGGAATAAAGTGAGTGGTAAAAAAATCATTTTTTTTTGGATAGCAAAACGGTAAAGACGGGCTCCAAAGATGAACAGCGATAACCTCCTACCAGAACGAGTTCGTCAGTTCTTCAAAGTTAATTTTTGCTGAAAATCATTGTGAGCGGAGCCTCTTCTAAGACTTCCACAAGCTTGTAACTACTTCGAACTGTTGGGCGTAAAGCGCACGGAACCCTTCCGAAGAAATGGAACGATCTGTAACGTAGAAAGACCAACTTGTATTTCTTAAATGATGTTTCCTGTGATAACGGCAAAGATTCGACTAGACTACTAATGGTTCACCCCGAGGATTATAAAAAGTACTATCCATAAGAGTAGGCAAGTTCACCTCGTTCCCGTTCTTAAATCATATGATTATATATTTTCTCTCATTTGAGTAGCTTTTAGTCCTCAGATTAATTAACGAATGATGCCCCCGGCTTCGTCGGCTCTCCTGCTTGTGGTGCAGTCGTCAACCTCCGATGTCGCCATTCGTGATCGGAACCTCTTCATGTTCTGGTGAAACAAAAGAAGTCTTGCTTTTCTGCCAACCGAATCGCCCTTATTTGACGCTGCGGAATATGATGTTTGCAAGTGAAATAAACATTTTACCCATAGACGGATGGGTTTTCTTTGGCCATAAACCTTCTACCCCTCCTACACTAATCAAGCTAACGTTAACGCTATTTGCTGTTTCCCTTAGTATCGTTAGCTTTCTCTTTATTTCCCATTATCTTTTGGGGTTCTAATACTGTACCCATTGCCTTTTCCAGTCACGACCTATCTGATAATTGGCATTTATTTTAGACTCTGAACACCGTTAGTCAACATATACGACCGTCCTCCGTTCGCCACGTCTACACGTGTCCAAGACCGATCCCATCCGTCGGACATTTGATGGCGTTCACTCCTTTTTCTTTCTAGTTTCCGATCCACTTGACACGCTTACAAGAATTCTCCCACGAATGATCTAAAGTCTTTACGCCCGTGGAATACGATTGAGTCACCTCTGGGTTGTTTCCGCCCCACCGGATCGCAAGGATCCCACTTCTTTCGCTGATCTAAAATCATTGAATTTCACGCTATCATACTTGTCTAGTTTAAATTTCTACCGGGTGTATTTCACGTTACATTCTTTTTTATCTTTTTTTTACTTCCAAAGTAATCTCGAACTCATAATTCTCTTGTCTGTATTTGATCTTGGTTTTCAGAAAGAAATGAGATTTATTTGGATTCAGCATAAATTGTTTTATTGGGCTTCCAGCTAATCTGTTGTTTCAACCTGTTTGGCGGAATAAAATAGGATTGCTGGGATGAAAGTTAAGGAAGAAGGGGGTTTATATATTGACTAGCAGAGGCACCTGGCTTTGCCCGGGATAATTCCAGTTGTAGATTAACAGAACAACCTCAAGAAGTTAAATAATAACTCAAATTGGTTTTCATCAATTCTACAACTCCCCAACAGCAGTTACAAATGGGTACACATGCGAAAAAGTAGTGGAAACTAGATAGTTCATTGTTTGATTTCATTGATTGTAACATTGTCCCAGGCTGTCGTGGGATGTGCTATTTGGAAACATTGGCTCTTTCCTGTTTAATAAAGCATTTAGTATGTAAATTTCCAAAATAATATGTTATACTTTATTTACTCATGTTATACTCATGGCTTTTATTAATACCATAATTTAATTTAGTGATAGATTGTAACGCACCTAGTGGTAACCAGTCAATTAAGCTACCGATTTGGGGCACAGTCACATGACCACTTTTCATTGTTCTCCATAGGACGTCATCATTTGTCGTATCTGTATAATAAGTAATCTGTTTACAAGTGGGTAGATGATATGAACATTAATACATAGGCTCCTGAAATAATTGGTCAGAATCGGGAATGGGATTGGATTCGAAAAAAGGCTGAAAAAAGTTCCCATAAACATAAGTCCAAAAATCAATTATTCAAGATTAACGAAACAAGCGATTTAAGTTCTGCGAGAATCCTTTTTGCTTTGTCATTTCTAGGAGTTGTTTTCTTCTTACGACGACACTTCCTTTACGTTTAGGAGAGACCGATCCGGTATCCTGCTTCAACTTGATGACACGGCTGACAGTTGTTAAACCCACACCAACCCTGAAGCAATCTCTCGATACGTCTTAGCCGTGTGTTCGTGGAGAGTTTTGCTCTTCATATGCATCTCGAACGGCGGTCGAATCGCATCTGATCAGGTTCTAAAATCTAATGAAATGATTACATCAGCCAATAAACTACAGCGGTCGGACAGGATTGTAAACTGTTGCAATACAATTGCTGCTGACTTTATGATTGCATCAGTCAACTTAACAAAATGAACAAAACTGATTTTTCGTTTTGTTTTGAGTACAGGATTACGAGTAATATACAGAGTGATCCAAAAGTCAGGAAAAAATTTATAACTTACTAATTCAGATAAAAAGATAATCATCACACGAAACGATTGTAATTAAGTCGGATTTTGTTTACAGAAAAAAATTAATGCTAAAATTGTTCTGCTTTTGACCAACAGATGGCGTTGTCAAGTTACAGTCAATAGTTTATGCACATTTTCTGACGGTATAAAAAGAGCAGCACTCGCTGTAAACGCTATTTCGGAACACATACTCATAATTCCGTGTCGTTCATAGTTAATCTGGCATCTTACCGTCTGAAAATGTGCACAAACTGATGCTTGTAACTTGACATCTCCATCTGTTGGTCAAAAACTAAACAATTCTAGCATTTATTTTTTTCCTGGGAAAAATTCGAGTTGATTTCAATAGTTTCTGTGCAGACAGAATCTTTTTATTTGCATTCGTGTGAGAATTATTGAGTTTTAAAGTTTTTCCTAACTTTTGAATCACCGTGTAGAAAACGTGCTTTGTTTCAATTAATTCACAGAAATATGTATAAGCAACTATGCTTATTATTAAAGAGTAACACTAATAATTAAACAGGAATGATTTTACCGCCAAAGCGGAAAAAGGGAGCACATTTTCGTGTTATAGCATCATACATGGAAACATAGAATTAACTAACATTTAAAACACTTTAGAGAAAATATATAAATATGAAAACTAAATTGTACATTACTAAACTAGTAAACTAATGTATAGAGAGAATTTAAACGAATAAACTTGAATAACTGAAAAGTTAAATGGAGAGTGAAGTTATTCTTTATATATTTGAACAAATAAAAGTTCTACAATTTGTAGGCATTCCCACATAATGTTAAACGAAGTGAACATCAATTAGCGTTATGTGTAAGCATCTATTATGTTATCATATTCAATTACTAAAGTGTTTCTACGTTATCATCTACTATTGAAGCAAGCGATTAACTACTACTAATTAGCAATATGTCTCACAGTATTTAGTTTTAGATACTATTAAGACTAACAGCAATATGCTCTTGATACAAATAAGCCCTATGGTACCATTAGGGCACGTGCTATTAAACCAATTCCCACTATCATTATTTACTCGCTATATTCACGCATGACACCTTGTTACGAGTTGTTAGATATATTACATGCTATATCTTAGCATTGAAAGTACTACTTAAACAATTCACACTATCATTATTTAGGCGTTATTGAATAATTAATTAAAAATAGTAACTCCTTTTAATTAAAGAAAATAGAAAAAATAAAATAAATGTTAAAAAAACTGATAAATGAAAGTCACCCAATGTGGAGAAAAATGTTTTCTTGATGTTTTAACGGAAATTTCATTCAAAATATTTTTACAAACGGAAGATGGGATAAAATATCCTGAAAACATTTTTTATTATTCATAATGGTACCATTAGAGCACGTACCTATTCTGGCTATCTCACGTTCGTGCTTGTTCGTGCTCTGTCCCATATTAATGGATTGGTGAAAACAGAGTGTGAAAAAGTTAATTCGTTTTCAAGTTATCTTAATAAATAATAAGCTCCCTACGAATAATAAAATGCTTTTGATTTATACTCTGTTCAACGAAAGAAAAATTGGGCGTGTCCAGTTAAATTTCCCATTTCAATTGTTAAACATTGTTAATTTTACTTAGTAACAATGTCTAACAATTGAAATCGGAAATTTAATTAGACACGCCCAGTTATTCTTTCGTTGGATAGATTATAGAGACCAATCTGCCCTTTCAGTAATCGTCCTTCACGTGCATCCTGCACGCGCACCATCTCATTAACGCGCAGAGCCGAACCGATGTGCTCCGTACGCGTTTTCCCCAATGCAAGGATAATTCGTTTCTTCCAGCAATTCAATACATGCACTCTCTCTATTGCAACGCAATGCATTGTGGGAATTGTGTCTACATACGGACGGACGGACAGCTATGCAAACCGATTACATAAGCACTTTTCTACGAAAATGTGCTAAAAAATATTCTTATAGGTTGTCGAATTCAAAGCACTTGATCATCATTAAGAGGTGATGCAATATGACCCGATGTGTCGTGATGACTTCAGAAAAACTACTGCCAAAAAGAAGTTAGTCGTAGGAGAGACGGATCTGGTTGAGAATTAAGATTAATAAAAGTTAATAGATTTGGCACAATTCTTAGAACGAAGAAGGCACATAGATAATATACAGTAATATGATTCTATAGATTTAGCACTTACTAATCAAAGTATTGCAGTTCATGTAATGGCATTGTCTAAACAAATTGTTTCCGTATCTTTCCATCAGATTGTTTAGAAAACTTTGCTATCAAAACTTTGCACCTAGTCTCGAAAAGCTAGAGTTTACATGTATTGTGCCGAATTTATTAATTTTTAAACTGATTGCAATTAGAAATGACGCAAGCGTATAAAAGTTGCTTCACACATGTTTCTGCTTCTTTGAAAGATTTATTTCGCGATATTTACTTAACGTGTAAAACGCTTTTGAGTTCTGTTCATTGATAGAAATATAAACAAATGAATTGATGCAACTCAGCTTAATGCAATTATATTTGAAAGCATGCTGTTACCAGATCACTAATTTAGATTTGCATCCTCCCCAAATTGATGCGTAAGATGCAGAAAGGTTTCAAAGCTTCAACTCGCCATACCTTTTCCATTAAACATTTAGATACATTGCTTTAAATGTGCATCAGCAAAAGGCTACGATAGACGAAATCCATTATCGAATTTATAAATATTAAACGTGATCAGAAAAGTAGGACAGAATCGCATGTAAATACGGAAAGTTCTCTTATAGATCTATTTGTTAACGAGAATAAATATCAGAACACGTAATAAAGTGTTATCCTAATATATAAAGTGTTGTTAATGTATATAATTTTCTTTTTCAGTCGTCATATAACGCAAAACGGGATTTTTCATTGACAAGTGAAGCAAGTGACGCAACAAAATAAAATGATGCGACAAAAGTAAAAAATTAAATGTCTCTTTTATTTTTAACAATAAAAGGCAGTGTTAATTAAAATTAATTAATGTGATCTATTACGCAAATTAGCTGAATAGCTATACGACGTCTACAGAAGGCGCAAGAGGAAACCAAAACTCCGAAGAAATAAAGGGGCTTGAAACCACATGAACGCAATGCAGCTGCTCAAGTCGCTCATCGAGAGCGATTGACAGAAGTTGAACTAAATCTGCAATGTGCACAAGAAGCTGCGGCGCATGCTACTCGAAAACAGCAAATGTCGAAAGATGAACATGTGGCGAATCGTCAACGCAATTTGCTTTAACAACGAAGCTGCAGAGCTAAGTACATCAGCGTACGGAATATCCTCATCTTGCATGTATCGAAGATTTGCTCCCTCTTGCTCTCTCAAATTTGCCGAAACTTCGGCAATGTATTGTTGAACGGAAAAGTTAACAATACAGCATGAACTGGCTCACCTGTGGTCGAATTCCAGATTCATGAACTGCATCAGGACGTACAACAGCGTTTTTGCTTTTACGTCGATGGGAGCGTCAGTTCATGAAAATGTCTCTGTGGACCAAAAATACGGCGAAAGCTCGAGTTGGTATATACACAGTTCGTGTTCAAGAAGCATCTGTCATCGAATCGGCAGTCTGAAGCGAAAGAAGGCCAACCATTCAAGTTTGCGTAAATCTACGTTTATGAAAAAGATATGACTCATCCGAAAAAATGACGTGACTTCACTGTCTTTGGGTCCATGCTGTATAATCGGTGCACCAAGCCAACCGTTCCCTCAGTGTCTTTGGATCAACGGGACGCGCCTCATCAGTCGTCCATTAAACAGGGCAACTGCGTGGGGTCTCCTATAATACCCTACTGGCCGCTGACAGCTCTCTGATAATGTCTCTGGCTGTGCTTCGTCTGTTTCTACGAGTAGATACAGCAAAGTAGCAGTCTTGTCTGGGCGTGGTGACCCTTGGACCACCCTGATTAAAGTGTCTGGAGATGTTTCCATCCTGTCGAAGCCGCATCCATCAGCGCACGAGGTACTTCAATCAGGGATTGGCCTGCTTCTAGTCGTCCAATTATTCTTCCTTTCATTTCATCCTCAAAATGGACACGAAGAGCCATTGGCAATAATTATCGAATGCTCAATTGCCAATGAAAGTTTAAAAAATAACATTCTTTATGGCACGTGCTCTATGCCATGTCAACTAGGTCAATGAGATAAATCTGTTCCGTCACTAGTAGTGCTGCCACCTGTGTATTTAAAGATGGAATGGTGTTTACAGGACCTTTTCTTTTCTTTTTTCTTTCTTGTATAATATGGAAGACCGCTTAGGTTGGTTAGGCTTCTTGACTACCTCAGTGTATTTCATTTGGAGTTTATTCTGGTTAGATGAGCTTTGAGAAAGCGCTGCTTTCGTCCCATTCTAACAAATGTACACTTCACTGTTCGATTGTCGATTGTCGATTTACAGGACCTCTGGAAGACCGCTTGGGTTGATCAGGCTTCTTGACTACCTCAGTGTAATTCATCTGGAATTTATTCTGGTACGATGAGCTTTGTGAAAGCGCTGCTTTCGTCCCACCCTAACAAATGTACACTTCACTGTTCGATTGTCGATTGTCGATTACCTATAGAATGGTCTTACCAAGTTTGGTGTTAATTGGATGTGCGGAAGGGTCTCATTTTACAAATTCCTTAATTTATGGACACCAGTGTATTTCTTAATTTGCAGCAATCTACCAAAATAATTTGTATTCTCTCCTGAGTGTAGCAAAAATTTCATTAACAAGTAAATGTGCCTAAATGATGACATCATTTGATGAACTTATTCAAAGTGAACATTTGTGCATGAATACACCTCAATTTTCTTCTTACTCTCTGCATATGAGTTTATCTGTTTGAGAATGTGATGAGGTTCGTGCCATTGCCTGCCACCCTGAAGATGCAATAGGGCAAGCTGGGTGTTTCAGAACTTCTCGTGAAAGTTTTTCTAAGCACTTCATGGCTGATGACGATGGTAAGAAATCAAAAGGACGCCTAAAAATATGATGTGTAATCTAGCAGCAAATGCAAGTATTTAGAACCTTTGTACATATTCCGGGAATAAATGATTTATAATAGATAGCATGAATGTCTTCATTCACCAAGACAAAGCATTGGGCCATACAGCGGTTCCAAAGTCATTTAATTTGACGAATGGTAAGGACCTGAATTCGTGCAAATCCGTTCTCAGATATTCCAATCAAATCACCTGAAGCTTTGCCAATGGACCTTTGCAGCATCGATCTTTTAAAATGAGGGCCTTAAAAAATCGCTGACTCAAACTCTTGACTCTTAAAAAGTGTGCCAGAAGGTATGGAACAAAAATTTAACTTCTCATCCGGAACGAAGCTTATTGCAGTGGAAACAAAGGTCGGTGTTCGAATCACGGTTTTAATTGAAATGAACCTGTTTTTAGAATCCTGTGAATTAATATTTATTTGTTCGATCTTGTCAACACATAAATATAGACGTATATTACAAAATTAAAAACTGACATCATATTAGAAATTGAAATGTATGGTTTAAATATTTTTCTTGTAACATGCCGAACATTTATTATTTAAACCAAATAAAAAAGTTTATCCTATAGATTGATAAAAATTCATATGACATACACGTTTTAGAATGTTATCCATCTCTCGTCAAAAAACTCCTAGTAGGGTTGTTGTAAGCCTTCACGGTTATAAAACATTTCAGCTTTAGGTCAGTTGTTTGTTGTTTTTTTTTTTGCACTGCGCTCTGTTTAGAGTCCGTTTTATTTGGAAAAGAGAAAGAGGAAAAAAAATTGCCTAATTCTTTTTAAAAACCCCGTTCCAAAGCATTTGATCCGATGCCACATTCCAGCCGTTCTTCTGTTTCAATAAAAGGTGGTTCTAAACGAAAATAACGCGGTCATTCCGGTCAAGCGACCTCCTCCCTCATCTCCATTTCCACTCGCTTCGATGTTGCAGAGGCCATTTCTTGGAGAATAGCCGCTCAATTCAAGCGTAAATATCGCTTTTGTTCCCTCTATTTGCTATGGATTTCCACTCTTGTTTTTTCCCCTTTTCATTGGTTTTCCTCCCCTTTCATCCTCTCCGTCTTATGTCTCAAACATCTCGCCATGCTTAGAGAACCAAAGAGAATTTTTGTATCGGTCGTGGGTCGGCTACATTTCCACATGTTTTTCTTCTGGACGAACGATAGCTATGTGCACTGGACCTATCTCTCAAGGTTAGACTTTTCCTTTTGTTCCTTACAGCGTTTTTCAAGCTGTAAATCTTTCAATAGACAAATCTTCCACCCTTGGTCGGTAATTCGATATCATATAAATAATTCTTATTGTAATTCGTTAAAAATAAATAGGAATTTATGCAGATATACGTAAAAGCATATGGCCTCTTCATATTGTTACGTTTAAACTCCCTCCAACCCTTATATGACCCCCGAGGACACGGGTTCGACCCCGGCCGAGGACGACGAAGATTTTTTCAGGGGGAAAATCCTGAGATCACGCACTTCCTTCGGAAGGGAAGTAAAGCCGTTGGTCCCGTGTAGTCGTTTGCCGGCTGCACGTTAAAGAACCCTTGCGAGGCAAAATTTGTGGCCCCTATAACACCGTCCTGAAATGACCATTGCAGTTGAAAAGGACGTTAATACCAAACAAACCAACCAACCTTATATGACCACTAACACCAGGCATTTGGTTACCTTGAGTGGCTGTCATGGATAAAATTAAATTATAAGAGTTGAAGCGTGAAATAACTTGACAATCGACAATCGAACAGTGAAGTGTACATTCGTTAGGATGGGACGAAAGCAGCGCTTTCACAAAGCTCATCTAACCAGAATAAACTCCAAATGAAATACACTGAGGTAGTCAAGAAGCCTAACCAACCCAAGCGGTCTTCCATATTATACAAAAAAGAAAGTAAGATTGACGATTGTCAGAAACAAAAAAAAAAAACAAAAAAAAAAACAAAAAACCAAAAAAACCCAAAAAAAAAACCAAAAAAAAAATAACTTGGCTATGAACACAGTTTTATTCATTCTTGGAAAAACTTATTAAGAATAATAAAAACAAAGAGAATTTGGTTGTTACCCACTGACACATGGGCAACTTTAAATGCTTTTGAGTTAAACAAGTATACTAAAAAAAATGTGAAATAATTTATACTGGCCTATAGCTGTACAGGGAATTACATATAACACACTGAAAACGAGAGAGAGAGAGAGAGAGAGAGAGAGAGAGAAAGTGAGCCTACCTTAACTGGGATAATCGCACCAATCACCTCATAGTCAAACGCTTGTAGAGCCCATGGGATCACTAAATTCATTGTGGTGATTGATGTCGCATCGGGAATAAAAGTTTCTGGCACAATGGAAGCACTATCCTCTCGGGTTAGGCTTCGCACGTAGACTGAGAAAGGTAATTCCGGTCGTGGCTCACAAGAATTCGGGACGAAGAAACGGGCGACGAAACATCGATGGCTATGCAGTTGATTACGGACGCCGTTGCGGTCGTTAAGTAGGAAACGATTAGGCTGCCCTGCTGTGCCGCACCCAATTTTCCTTTCCAACCGTCGTGGAATCCGCTCCTCTCTGTTTCGTAGAAAATGAAAAATTCACAGTAGCTACTCTGTCGACTCTCTTAAGCTGTAAACTATCTTAGGCTGGTTATTGGATAGTGTACAAGCTGACAGGCGGTCAAGGTATACTGTAGTTCACAAAACAAATAACAGAGAGCGCTTGTCGGCTGTTCTTGGTGCACAATTTCTTTAGCCATCCCTAGAGAAAAAAAATCGAGGGGAGTGAAGTCTGGAGGCCGTGAAGGTGGAGATGCGATCGAGGACTTCTAGCGCGATTCGCGACTAATATGCGAGGGACCCCTGTTGAAACCATATGTCAACTCCTCGTCGCTAAGGGCAGACCTTCAAGGAGTTCAGGCAGTATGCTTTCCACAAAATAGATATAAACTACCCCGTTCAGTTACCCTGGAAGAAATACGGGCCGATAAAGTAGCCTCCGATAATGCCATTGCACGTACTTAAACTTCGCACATGTTGCTCGTCTACTTCACAGAGCCAGTGAGAATTTTCCTGGACTCAGTAATGTCTACTATGGATGTTCATCCCTCCTCTCCGTTGTTTTTAAATGTAGCTTAACTGTCCATATCACCGCTAAATGGAAATTTTGTGGCTGATTTGTAAACTACTGCCACAAATCTAGGCTTCTCTGGTATCACACCCTCCAAGCGTCTGGTAGAGATTAATGTGGAAGAAGTGGAATCTGTTGTTGTTGACTATCCGCTACACAGTTAAGTTGCTTATTTCTGAGTCATGAGAGAGCCGTCTCGTGGGGACGATCGGTTCCAGTCAAACGGTGGCCAGGATATCAGCAGCTCTTTCACCTCGCACTCGTCTTCTGATCACGAGTGCGTGTTGTGGTAGAGTTGCACCTGATCAGTGTACCTCACATGAACCGCAAGCTGCTGAAAAACCATTCTGGAGTGTTGTTTACGATTAAGATATCGTGCGGCGTACAGCTTCTCCGCAACACGATAGTTTCAAATAACACACAACAAGGTCCTGGATAAGCAATAAAATAGAATATTTATTAGCCGACATGTTTCGGTTTACACCATCTTCATAGCTATAAAGCTACAAAATTGTTGAATACAAACAACGGAATTTATACTACATAGAGATTTGTGTCCACTAATCAGAGAGGATTTCATGACTTTTATATTTAATGGATCATCAATAAACAGAATTATGGACTCGGGATCGCGTTTCGCACAAGGAATAATAGCAAGTATGTGCTAAACGCCAAAAGGCATGGAAACGATGAAGACGTTTATAAGAGCTGTGGTGATTATAAACTGATCTGCCCGGATTGTGGATCGCATTATGTAGGATCCACAAGACGCTCTTTTCTCGAACGTTTTAAGAAACATAGACTTTCCTGGATTAACAATAACGGAAAATCCGCTTATGCTGACAACCTGGTTAAAAAAGGACACCGAATGATGTGAATTGACACGGCTATGACTATACTGAAGAAAGTTAGAGACCTAGAGAAAATTCTTGTCTACGAGGCATTGGAGATACGGTAGCATCACCTATAAAACCTGAATACAGTAAAATCCCGTTACAACGTACTTCAAGGGAACTGGAAATATGTACGTTATTTTGAAACTGGGGGTGGGGGAGGGGTGGAGGGGGAGGCTTGTGAACAATGCATATCTGCATAGAAAAACATAAGACTACATGAAATGTAGCATTTTATTTTATTCAATACAAATACAGCATACATGTATATTACAGTTGGTTAACTTTTAAAAAATTCTCTGAACTTCTGTAAAAATCTCTGAACTTTAGTAACATTTCCTGACTTTTCCCGGTTACAAAAAATTCCCTGATCTTTCCCGTCATCCTGTTGCATGCACATACAGTGGATAAAAGATCCAGCACATAAAAACAAAAAAGCCTTAAATATTGCGTGTGTTAAGAGATGGAAAAAGCCAGCTTAACAAAACCCACAGACAAAATAAACATCATCAGACCTAACTGACTCAGAGCAATAAGCTTAGCAATATGCTACACTGACCAAGCAATGAAATGTGAACTCAGCTAATTAGCCCATTGGCTTAAGTAATGACGTATCGTTTTCTTTTGATGCATTGCCATTTGCATCTTTCGCATGGGCTGTACTAACCAATCACAGCAAGACATTCGAACGATGTACGTTGTAATGAAGTGATGATTTAACCAAGGGAACGAAAAATGTGTACGTTATTCTGAGGAGTACGTTAAAGTGAGGTACGTTATCCTGAAACTTTTTAGCATTAAAATACCTACGTTTTGGCCGGGGATTTTAAATTTGTACGTTATTCTGAAATGTACGTTAAAGTGAGGTACGTTGTAATGGGATTTTACTGTATGATATTGAATAATCAGATTACTTTTGAAAAAGACCTGATCCTGGACATTATCAATGGATGCCAAGACAAAGGTACCAACAGGATAAGACGTCATCATAAGCTCTCTGTTCGGTCCGGCTTGTAAGTCCACCAGTCAGAGATATCTCTCATTGGTGGACACAAATCTCTATGTACAGGGTGATCCAAAGTCAGTAGATTTTTTAAAACCTTATAATTATTAAACTATATACAATAAAACGATGCGGTTTGCGCAGAAATGCTCAGAAACACGGGGGATTTTTGTTTATAGAGAAAAACATTTTTTCTATTAGTTACATTTTTGACCAAAACGTGGCGTTGGAGTTTTAAATTCGTATTAAATTCTCTACAATCAGGCACGTGTCCCTGTACGGGTCCCAGACCCTAATTAATGCAGTCGTCTGCGCCATTAAAAAGTACACCAGTTTTAATCAGAATCTGAGCCGTCCTTCCGTTTGTGGAATAAAACGGGTAGCCGAGGTTCGTGTTGGTTCGACCCGGTCGTGAAAGTTCACCGGGGTTTATAAAAAGTTAATAGAAAAAGGTTTGGAGTAACCATGGAAACAAAGTTTTAAATATGAACACACATTTATTCTATGTTATAAACATAATACATAGTTAATAAGATGATAAAATCTCAGAAATGAATTTAATCAGAATGACTTTTAAATTACTACACTTCTAACACTAAATTCTTCTTTGTAAAATAAAGCAACAATTGAAATCTACTTTTATCTACTCTAGTTAAAGATTAACTTCTTTAAACTTTTAATTCAATGTTATTATACTTCACAACAGCTTTTTAGAATCTTTTATATTATTTTACAAAGTAATTATCTTAGGCACTGCGTTCATAATTTTCAAATATTTTAAGCTGTTATATTATTCACTTTTCTCTTTTTAAATGAAAGTTAAATTAGAACAGAATTTCTCACAATTTACTATATTTACAAATCATTATGTTCTGTGACCTTTGCGATATAAAGAGAATGAGAGAGGATGTGCATCATTACACGTTCTTCTCGGTGACTCCGTCGTCACTCGTCGCTCGCTGCGGTGAGTGGCGGGGGTGGCTTGATTTCTTCTCTCGTCGGGCTCCGCGAAAGTGTTTTTAACTAACATTGGCTTAAGTTATAATAATAACGATAATAATAGTTATTTTTTATTTTGTTCTTTGTAGGGAATAATAAACTGTTTCTATCTAAAGGTAGATTATTTTAGTGAAAGTGTTTCACTCTAAAAGAACACACGACTTTTTCATGGTTTGTCTTTTCTTCTCCCATTCTATTCGACAAAACCTCTACACATCTCACAATCAACTGCTTCTCAGTAGATCTCAACATCAACTGCTTCTTCTCAACATCTCGATCAGACTGATCTTTTAGTCTCTCTCAAAATTGTAAAGAGACGCCGCTCACTGACGATAGAATAATCATCGTTGATTGGTTAAACAATTTAATAGGTGCTCAAGAATTGAAAGATACGGCACAGAGCTCGCGAGGAGGAGGGGGGGTGTTCAAGGTGAAAAGACGATCTCTCTCGACTCCACTCGACAGAGCTAACTGTAAATTAATGCCGTTTGTCAAACAATTCTGGAAATAAAATATCTCAACTTCATGAGCGTATTGTTTAACAATTCCAACGGTTTCAATTATAAACCATTTTTATAACAAAAGTTATAAAATCATCCCCAAACTGTTAATAATCTTTATCAAGAATTATGATTGTTCTTAAAATCTTGGAACAACATAATCAGAGGGGGCGGGTCGCCACATCCCATCGTTTCACAAGCCCCTTAAAACCAGCAGCATAAAATTCTAGAGCCGCTGTCTCAATCAGGCGGTGAATTCCCTTTGTATAACTTGGAGCCGAACAAATGGAAGTCGTTTGGAGTACGGTAAGGGCTATACGGAGGATGTTCGAAAACTTCCCAGTTGAACTTTCGCAGCATCTCAGTTGTCTTGCCGGCAATAAGAGGACGCGCGTTATCATACAATAACAACACGCCTTTGATGAGAGGTCTGGTCGCTTCCGTCGAATGACATTACATGAGGATGTTACAGTGGGAGTCGGCATTTAGCGTTTAATCTCGCTACCGGAATGCGGTAAGCAATATGCCCTAGTGATCCCAGAATACAGTGAGCATCACTTTCCGGCAGGAAATTCACCGCCTGGTTCAGACAGCAGTCCAAAGAATATTATGCTGCTGGTTTTGACAGGCTTGTGAAACGTTGGGAGAAGTGTGGAGAAATAAAAGTAGTTTTCAAGTCAGTATTCTTATTTGTTTCATTTCTATATCAGTTCGGTAACTTATTTGCTGACTATCCCTCGTAATAATCAAATACCCTGAATGCGTTTAAACTCTTACAGCTTATGCTTTTCTATACATTTGCCAAGATTTATGTTTTCCTAACGTTTTTTGACGAATATGTTTTCGTTCTATCCGAGATTATTCAAAAAATTACTTTCAGTTAATGAACGAAAGAAATTCAATTATAATTCGACTTAAGCGAGATTTCCAGTTGAGAGGTTCAGTTACGTAGTTTATACTATACAACAATGTCCAACAATTAAATATTATAAATTTAATTGGACACGCCCAGTTTCTCTTTCGTTGGACAGACAATAGGAATTTGACATGCTTGTTATATTAGTTTGCGTTTAATGTCACATTCCGCTTTCATTGTCAAGGGAAAATCGTGGATTTTATTTAACACTGAGAAGATGTACAATGTGAAATGAAGAGGAATCGCTCGCAGAGATACCATTTGGAACGCCAGAGGCTTAACAAATTTATCCAAAACGAACGTCTCGAATTCTCTTGAAAATATCAGAGGTGAAAAGGTTACGATTTCTTGTTAGTTTTTCCTTAGTTTTTACATTTTTTTTCATTAAAACAAACAATGAAATAAGGTTTGCCAGATGTAATTTCTGATTTTGCTTTTGTATTTAAGTTGGTCTTTATTTGAAATGCTACTTAAAGGGATCTTTATGAAGTTGTTAACGTTACCCGAGTTCTTAATATCATTTAAAAGCGCTTATATGAGAGAAAAGAAAACTTCTTGCAGAATTCTTTCAAAATTTCCTTCAGCATGTTTATATGAACGAAAATTTGTAAAGTGGGATTTTATCCATTTCTGGCTCCGTCTTAAGAGCTTCTGGAATCTCATTTTTCGAGGTAGAATGGCTCTTTTGCGCGAATGAAGTCATAAAAGGGAAAAATATAAAACGTTCTTCTGCTAAAATCTTTGATAGGATCAGGCCATAAATATTCGTGTTTTAAATGGAGTGGGGCTGCAACACCTTTTCATATAATGACGGAGATGAGAGAAGGGAAGCTTTTTTCCCCATTTATTCTTTCGACAGTTCTTTTCTCAGATAAAAATTATTAACGCCCATTATGAGACATGAAGGGAAAGAGTGAAACACAAGCGGAGAAATTTATGGACGATAAATAGATTAACAAAAGACAAAAGTTTAAATCACAACATGAGAAATAACGAGTCTACGAATAACGAGCAATGCCTGAAAAACTAAAAATAAGAAACACAAAGAGACATAATGAAGGTTTTAATTTTTGTGAGGTAAACAATAAATTTAAACGACGAAAGCAAATGCAAAGTAAGCGTTTCGTGTCGACAAATTTAATGCGTTTCCCTACATTAAAAAACATTATCGCTTTCAAAATATCTGTTTATACACGAGATTTAAAACAGTGATTTGGAGAGAACATTTTTATTTAAGTCTCCCGTCGTTACTTTTCAATGTTGATTTTTAATTTACATTTTTTTTTCATATCATAGTGATAGTATGGGTCCATGTTGTGTATAAGTATAGAAATAATGGTAACGAGTTCTTAACTGCAACAATTTAAATTTATTCCAGACGCCTTTCGATATTTAAACCATCTTCGGCCGATTAATATGAGGGCTACAACTGAAAGCGACAATCGAACAGTGAAGTGTATATTTGTTCAGGTGGGACGGAAGCAGGGCTTTCACGAGGCTCACCTTTCCAGAATAAATTCCAAAGGAAATATACTGAAGTCGGCAAGAAGCCTGACTAATCCAAGATGTCTTCCACATTATGAAAAAAATAATACTGACGATTGTCGGGGGGGGGGTTGGGCTGTTGAGAGGGGGGGGGGTCATCACATCTTCCAATACGCTGGGAAAGAGACGTGCCCAGTATCCTGAAAATTGACGTCAGGAATATGCCTCGGCTTTCTATACTTCGTATGCCACTTCCATCGCGTTTTCCATATTCCAGCCGGCAGGTCGGAGTTGTCACACATTAAGAGATTTTGGGTAAACTTTTCGATGTGAATCATGTTTAAATCCTAGTGGATGTATTGATATTTGACGAATCTTTTTCCAAGCTGGGCAGTGGTCCTCAGGGTAACGTCCTGGAACTACTGGAGCTCACTCTATCTGCTTTTACATATAGTCATCCATGCAGACAAACTATTCTGGAAGATAGTCAGAATCACTGTCTTCTACAGTAGTAACTTATTGTCGATGCTGAGGGCGCTGTTTCGACTGTACTTAGCCCTCTTCGCTTTGTTCAGAGCGTAAGTCACGTGACGATTCCAGGAGAGTCTGAAGCCGATGAAAACGCCAAAGTATCTGTAGTTGTCAACCCTTTCGAGTTTCTTATTGAATAGAACAAGGGAATCCAGGGGACGTTGAGTTCAGTTTCCGGCAATCAAACCAATCTTCAAACTTCTTCAAGGCGTTTTGCAGACGAGTGATAACGTGAGATGGCTGGTGCGCCCATGCTATGATGGCAGCATCATCAGCACAGAAATATAAATTTCACTTTTCGGGTGTTGGAAAATCGTGCACAAAATAATTAAACAGAACGAACTTTATGATACACCGGCCTTTACTTTACGGGACTGGATAAGTATTCACCAACTTTAGCTTGAAAGAAGGGGATGGCCGTGGCCTGGTTGTCTCGTCGGTTGGCTCGCTGATCGATGGAGTTAAGCAACTGCAGGCGCGTCCAGCTGCTGGGGGACTTTAGTCTGACCCATTTGCTGAGTGACCAGTGCTGGATGTCCAGCAGCTAGTGATAGCCACTGGTTTGTTCGTCCATCCGTCATGAACCCCCCGTGCTTCGGAGGGCACGTTAAGCCGTCGGTCCCGGCTGCTACTGTCATCTCGTAGCAGTCGTTAGTTACTGGGATGGCGAAAACTCTCTCGAAGGAGTAAGTGCCGCTGATTATCGTTCTGCGATAATCTATCCTCTCTACAAGATAAGCTTGAAAGAACCTGTTGGTTAGAAAGGATTTCACCATCGAAATCGAATCAGGAGAAAACCCGTCTCTAATCATCTTGTAGATTAGCCCCTCGTGCCACACTTAGTCGAAAGCATTACTAACATCAAGAAAAACCACGCCGCAGTACCTGGAAAGGTTCAGCGGGGTGCTTAGATCTTCAACGAGCTTCCATATCTGCATCCAATACGAGTGGGCGGCATGAAAGCCGAACTGCTCTTTCCTAACTGGACCAATGGAGAGACAGGTGGTCTTTGAACCTGGTGAGGGTCGTATGAGGATTGTGATAGTCCTTAAACTTCTGAAGCAGCTTCTTCAGCGCCTCCTGGATGTGGTTTCCAATGTCAGGTATATCGAAATCGTCGGCAGTGAAAGTATTGATTGTTACTCTTCTTTCAAGTTGGGCAATGATGCTCAAGATAATGTTTTCGAAAGTTTGGAGGCCCTTCCATCTGGACTTACATATTGGAGCCCAGGCAGGCATACAATGTGAAAACTGGTTCGGATTACCATTTTGTAAAGCAAAAGTTTGCTTTCTACTCCAAGGACGCTATTACGCCCCAGATGAGCAACCAGACCGAACACTTCTTAGCCTTACTGATCGCATAGGTGACGTGTTCGCCCCAATTTTGCTTGGCATCTATCATCACTCCGAGGTATTTTTAATTTTTTACCCATTCGACCTCTTTACCAGAATGGAAGAGAGGACTCGGGGTTTTTCGAAGTTTCTTCGTAATGAACATAGCCTTGCATTTGTGAATGTGTAGATTGAGTCTCCACTTAGCAAACAATTTCTCGCATTGATGTAAGGAATTCTGTAACCGAGATATGACATGAGCAGGGTTGCGGGCAGTAGTCATGACGGAAGCGTCGTCAGCAAAGAGATACAGCTTGCATTTAGTAAAAGTTAGGAAGTCATGGATGAAAAGATCAACAGTCCAGGGCCCAGGACAGAGCCCTCGGGAACACCAGCATTGACCACTTGTATTTACCGGCCTAATCATCTGTATTTTACCAGATCCAATCAGGAGGCTTTACTTCTGGTCCAATCACTAAAATAGGGCGATTTCATTGATTGGCTACTGCGTTTAGGGCACACAGTGGGCAATTTCACTGATTGGCCACAGCTTTCTATATATAGTCTCGTTTCTGGTAATCAACTCATTGTCCAACTGCTGACAATCGAAAATCTATGTTCTTGATCGCCTCGTGATACAGACAGACTCCATCTGCCTCACCTAAATAAATAGGTAAGTTATTTTTTTATCCTTTAGTTAATTTATTATACTCTTATACCCATTATTTTTTATAGTTTACAAAATGTAATTTACCATTTCAGAAAAAAAATTCTACAAGATGTCTGATTTATTAAAAACCTCAAACATGGGAAGTGTGAATGCGGCTGCCTCGCATGAAGATCTTCTAATTCACCGAGTCGGTCAGATACCTTTAATTATAAAGACAATCTTTAGCTTCTTACCGATGGGGGATCTCAAAAACTGTGCAAAGGTGTGTAAGATGTGGGATGCGATAACCCAATGGGCCAGGAGGAATAGACATCAAATTTCCTGGGTGTTTTGGATGAGCCAGTCCGAGGAATTGTTAAAGGAAGAAGTCGCTATCTGCATGCCCAGCCTTCTTTATCAAGTTTACAGCTATCCGAAGAAGGCAATTCTGTTTGCTACGAATTCATTTTTCGAGAATCAGGACGTTTTCATAGGATCCAATAGTGTCTCCAATTCTCCTTGTAAGACTTTTTTTCCATTTTTCTTTTTTTTTCTCTGCACTAATTATCATAAATTTGTATAAGAATTTCTGAAGTATGATTGTTATTTTGTTAAAACTTGGGAAAATACCGTGACCATCACACTGCAGATTATGATTTGTTGCAAGCAGTGGCATATCGCTAATAAGTCTATGAATTCTCTTTTTCTTCCAGTGGTGAGTAGTTTGATGAATGAGCTTCCTCGGGATTGTTTATTGCTAGGTACAAGCACTCGTGGCGTTATAGGAAGAAGTCTTTCGTCCCAGGATTGCGTACAAGTCCAGGATATACCTGGATTTGCATGCCTTCTTCTGCCTGAGATGCCAGGGGTAGATATTCATCCTTTCATCATAAATTGGCCATTTCTTCCTTCTCTGAGTGAAGAAGAAATTATTAATCTCACTGGCATTCCTCTTTATACAAGGGTGAAATGCATGATTGTCTTTGGTAGTTCATTAGGAGGACACGTGACCCCTTTGGTGAAACCATTTTTGAAAAAGCAAAAATCTAAGATCGTATTTGGTGGCGCATTCGGTCACACCCTTGTGGCTCCAAAGCACAAAACACCAAAAAATTGTGTGCCACATACAATCGGTATTGCTTTCTGCGGGGAGAAAATTGAAGCAGCGTCCGTGTTTTTGAGTGCTGGTGTTCATGATGAAGTTCGTATCCGCCGTGTTTTGATGCAGTTGAAAAGTCGCGCCCTTCCTGAGGATACAAGTTTTGCATTTATTTTTTCATCACGAATGTCATACGAATCTGTGAACGTTCAGGCGAGAGTATTCCGTAATCTTTTTCCGAAGACACCAATCTTTGGTGGAGTTTTTCAGTATGGCCCGATTGGCTTGAAGAATTTTGTTTCCTCTAAAGATTTAATTGACGAGAAATTTATTGCTGCTAGTGATAAGAATATTTTTGGTATGTTCTCAACAGTAATAATTTTTATATCTATCCTTAAATAGTTTTATTGTAATAATAATATCAACTTGTAACTCTGAGTACTTATGATAAAAACTTCTTTCCGGTTGGAATAAATTGATATATTTCTTTTTTATTTGGAATCCGTTTTGCTTTGCTTTTCTTTCATGGCGACACTATTTGAAAATGGAATTACATAAACTCACTCAATTCAATTACCATTTTGCAACAGACTTCATTGAGGAAGTTTGTGTTATTTCCTTCGTGGTAAAAAAAAAACAAACTGTGCTCTTCACTTTTAACAATCTTTAGTCGTAGCTCCTTTTGCAACCTCAATCAAGCCTGCTTAAAGAAAAGGCAAAAAACATAATTTGTTCATCAATTTAAACGAAAACGAATGTTGACTGTACGTCTACGTAGACGATGGTTGGATCAATTGAAAAAACACCAGGAATGAACGCAACATTTCTCAAATAAAATGCGGAACAACTCCATGTTTATACGGAATTCCGTCAATCAGAGCCATATAGGCGATGTCTACCTATGTGCATACAAGCTACTTTGCCTGGCCTGTGAGGCCATCTATATTGGATCCACATGCCGATTCTTCTATGAGAGGCTCCGAGAACATACAATAGCGTGGCTTAACCGAAATGGCAAGTCAGCCTTCGCCGACCATCTTATCGAGTCGAAACACCGAATAGTCGTCATGGACATCCTATGGAAAGGACGAGACAGGGATAATATTTCATTCCATGAAGAGATTGAAATTAGAAGACAACAATGTATGAGCAAGACCCTCCCCCTCAATAATCAAGCATCCTTCGAGAGAGATGGCTTAACTGATTACATAATTGGACTGGAAAAGGATTATGAAGACTGGAACCGAAGAGGAGATTCCCATTAGGTCGGCGCTCTTGACGAGGTCCCGATTAGGTCCGCCATGCTTGTTATTATAAAAGGGACATTGTCTCCCAGTTTTACTTTTGTAACATTGCACGCCCCTCCTATATAAGGGCTATCTAAAAACATTTGTATAATCAACTCCCAGGCGCATTAAAGCGAAGGGGTGTCAGGGTGTCTCACCGAAGATGTAATATCGAAACGCGTTAGGCATTAAACTTTGTTTCCTTATTGGTTCTTCTTTTTATTAGTTATTTCTCAAATGTTGTGTACAATCTGAAAATACAATTAAAATTGGGGTTTCCATTGCACATTTCAAAATTGCCTTCCATATCCAAAAATGGCGTCGGTTTTTTTGTTTGTTATTTTTTTTGGAAATGGATAACACATAACAGTACAATAATTCTTCCAGTGAACGTACTCTCTCAGATTTGTATTTTAGAATTTAGCTATTGGTTCACTTTAGGTGAGATATTCTGTATATTGCAAAAACATTACCTTGCATTGTTGGTCATTAGAAATATAATGTTTTAAGGCTGAACATCATTCTACAAAAAAGGTAATGTAAAAAGACACCATAAAGCGTTACGGAAACAGTTTTACATTGTTGTTGCACGTTTAAGCATTGTTGGCGCTGGCTTTAAAGCCAACGCTGGAACTGAAAAGTCATCTGACACGCTGAAATTGTTAAGAAATATTTTGAAAGTGTGGTATCAGATAAGCCGCTATATTTCCCTGTCTTACCTAGCCAATTCGTGTGGTTTGCTTTCAGTAGTTTGAATGAGCCTTAGTGTATTGGAATAAACTCTTTTCCCAGATCTCAACCACCTGGAGTAACGTTTTAAGCGGAAGAATCGCCATCCGACTAATATCGCCGACAGCGGGATAGATTGCAATCAGCTTAATTGGAGATACATAAAAGCTATCTAAAAACACTCGTACAATCAATTCTCAAGCGCATTAAAGCGAAGGGATATGCATCGCACTATTAACAGCAAGCGACTAAATATTTGTCCAGTGTGCTTAGATTAGGATTGCATATTGAAGGTTCATAATGAAATGATTAAACTCGTTTCTTTGAAGATTACATCATTTCGAATTATGGATACATATTTGTCTAATGGGTTCAGACAAACCCGGATGTTTTATTAAAAAAAATTATATAACATTTGAAAAAGATTTAATGTTATTCCCTAAGAAAGCTGGAACAAAATAATCCGGAATCTATAGACCAAAACATGACCCAGATCTGTACACTGCCGTCCAACAATGGTTTTGGGTAGTTTGTTTTCGGATGTGTCCCTGGCGGATACGCCAGCGCCCATCGATATGATGCAGTAGAAAACGGAAAATGCAACCTTTTTTCACTGGTCTAGGGTCCAGCGTTTGTACTGCAATGCAAACGCACGTCGTTTCTTGCGATGCACACTTGTCAACATAGGTGCTGGAACCAGACCTCTGCCGCGGAGGCCAAGACGCAACAATGCATTCCTCGTTCATTTGGGCTGTAAATGTATCGACGGTAACGCGTCGATCACTCTTAACCAGCCGTCGCAAGCGCCGCTCACCCCGTTCATGAACGGCTCATAGTCCCTTACAGTTTGCAAGCCTGGAATGCACATCTTGTCCATTGTTCCATTCATCATACACCTTCACCATGGCACTACGCGAACAGTTCACGAAATCTGCGGTTTACGAAATGCTGCCGCCTTTTGCACGGTAGCCGATGATCATACCTTTTTTAAGGTCTGTTAGGTCGCATGCTTTACCCATGACGACTATTGCTGTACGAACTGTTCCTCTGAAACCACCTTTATATGTCCTCCAACAGGTAGGTTTATCCGCCCCCCCCCCCCCACACTTGTGAATGGGAACAACTGTATTTACATAAACTACGTAGCGGTCATAATTCAGTGACTCGCCCCTGTATATATTCTGTTGCTACGATGTTTTTCACTCTCTCTATCAGTCCATTTAAAAAATTCTTGCGCATTTTCATTGATGCATTTGCACCCCCATAACTTATCAAGATATTCAATTTTTTTTTAATCAAAATAATCTCCATCAAAATCAATAACAGGCCTCCAACGGGTGGATAATGTTGAAATTCCGTATGAAAGGTAGAAATCCATATTTTGAAGTGAAAAAGTCTTGCAATTGTATTTCGAGGGCATGACAATGTCTAATGTGTCGTGTGCGCACGATCTAAACAGGTGATAATCTGTGCGACAGACGTCAAGCGCTACCAATCTTGGGCTGGTTTTGAAGAATTAAGATCTACCAAAAAATTATGTAAGAATGCATGTTCTATCCATACTTGATTTAAATCATACACATCTTCGTGATCTTTGAGTGTAGGAAATCGCTTAATTTGCAGTGTTTTCACTCCAAAAGATTGTGCCTAACAGAGATTCACAACTTGTTTACATACACTCACATGCCAAAAGTCACGGGATAGCACCTAATAATGTGTAGGACCTCCTCTAACCAACACCACCTAAAGATAAGGCCTTAGTACTCGCAACGGTTTTTCGTTTGTTGTAAACAATGAAAGTTGCATTGTATGTCTTAGTTTGATGACGCAGTTCTCACCGAGTACTAAGGCCTTGTCTGTAGGTGGTGTTGCTCTAACCGGGCCAAGTGCCACTGTGCGACGTGGCATTAATTCCACAAGTCGGTGGAAGACATCTGAAGACATTGCCAACCATTCCGACTGGAGAACTTCCCACACTTGCCCATTACGGAGCCACCACCGGCTTGCATAGTGCATGCTTGACAACTTGGGTCCATGGCCTTCATGGGGTCTGCGCCACACACGAACCATACAATCAGCTCGTATCAGCTGGAATCGAGACTCATCAGACCAGGTCACACGTTTCCAGTTGTCAAGTATCCAGTCGATGTGTTCATGGGCCCAGGAGAGATTTGCTGACGATGTCTTGTTGTTAGCAAGAGCACCCTCATGGGTCTTCTGCTTCCATATTCCATGGACACCAGATTTCGTGGATCTCTTGTATCACCCTGGTTAAAATCTGATGCCATCTGGCGTAATGTCAGTTGCCTGTTAGCGGTGACCATCCTACTCAGACGCCATTTTAGAAGGTGTGGTCGACCACTGCGTTGTCCATGGTGAGAGGTAATGCCGTCAAGTTGGTACTCTCGGTAGACTTTTGAAACTGTGGACTTTGGGATGTTGAATTCTTGAGCCACCTCTCTTATTAAGTACCGAAAGATGCTTTATGCTATCAGTGTGGGGAAACGTGTCTGTCTGTCTGTAACTCAAACTCCTCCGAGGCTATGAAAGATTTTCAAAATCTGTTTTCGTCAGTCGATGAATATGGTTAATGGCACGAACCACTTACAAATATTATCTAAATCGGTTCATTGGCACGTGCACAAATGGTACCTCTATTTTCCCGCATAACAATTTTCAATGGGAAGATATATTGAGTAATATATCAAACAAATCGTAATGACGAGATAGATGCGGTTATCCATTATTTTTTTTATCAGTCGATGAACATGGTACATGGCACGAATCAATCACAAATATTATCTATGACCAGATAGAAGTGGATATAAATTACTATTTTCACTAATTAATAAATAAGGTTCCGGAAATAAACCATTTTGAAAATGTTTGAAATCGGAAGAATGACACGTGCTCATGACACACTCAAATATTTTCATTGCTAAAATATTGCATGTAATATATCAAACGACTTGGAATGATGTGTCATGAATGAATATAACGTAAAATTAATGATAGTCGAAATTGGTTCCAAGGAACCTGGTTTAATGGAACCATTGTGGCTCGTTGGGACTTTCAATGCTAAAATCTGGCATGTAATATATCAAACAACTTGGAATGCTGTATCATGAATGAATATAACGTAAAATTAATGATAGTCCAAATTGGTTTCAAGGAACCTGGTTTAGTGGAACCATTCTGGTTTAGTGGAAACATTATGGTTCATTGAAACTTTCAATGCTAAAATATGGCATGTAATATATCAAACGACTTGGAATGAGGTGTCATGAATGAATATAACGTAAATTTAATGATAGTCCAAAATTGGTTTCAAGGAACCTGGTTTAGTGGAACCATGATTGTTCATTGGAACTTTCAATCTAAAATTTGACATGTAATATATCAAACGACTTAGAAGGATGTATCATGAATGAATATAACGTAAAATAAATGATAGCCCAAATTGATTTCAAGGAAGCTGGTTTAGTGGAACCATTATGGTTCATTGGAACTTTCCATGCTAAAATATGGCATGTGCTATATCAGACAACATGGAATGATGTGTCATGAATGAATATAACGTAAAATTAATGATAGTCTAAATTGGTTCAAAGGTTCGTAAGGTAATGGTATCTTTATGGCCCATTAGAAACTCACAATGTTAGCATAGGGCTGTTTAAAAATAGAGTTCCGTGAATGGTTTAGTTTAACCTTGCGGTACTTGGTTATGTCATTCCTTAATGGTTTATTAAGTACCGATAGGTGCTTTATGCTATCAGTGTGGGGAAACGTGTCTGTCTGTCTGTCTGTCTGTCTGTCTGTAACTCAAACTCCTGCGAGGCAATGAAAGATTTTCAAAATCTGTTTTCGTCATTCGATGAATATGGTTCATGGCACGAACCAGTTACAAATATTATCTGAATCGGTTTATTGGCACGTGCACAAATGGAACCTCTATTTTCTCTCCTAGAAATTTTCAATGAGGAAATATATTGAGTAATGTATCAAACAAATCGTAATGACGAGATAGATGCGGTTATTCATTATTATTTTCGTCAGTCGATGAACATGGTACATGGCACAAATCAATCACAAATATTATCTAAATCTGTTCAATAGCACGTGAACATATGGTACCTTTAAGACCGCACCTAAAAACTTTCAATGGAGAGATATTTTAAGTAATATATCAAACAAATCGTAATGACGAGATAGAAGCGGATATAAATTACTATTTTCGCCAATTAATAAATAAGGTTCCGGGAATGAACCATTTTGAAAATGGTTGAAATCGAAACAATGGCACGTGCTCTAATAGTTCCCTTATGACACCCTCAAAAATTTTCAGTGCTAAAATATGGCATGAAATATATCAAACGACTTGGAATGATGTGTCATTAATGAATATAACGTAATATTTATGATAGTTGAAATTATTTCAAAGGTACGTGGTTTAATGGTATCATTATAGTTCATTAGAAACTTGCAATGTTAACATAGGGCGGTTTAATAATATAGTTCCGCGAATGGTTTAGTTTAACCTTTCGGTACTTGTTTATGTCATTCCTTAATGGTTCGTTAAATTATCCATACGTTGTGCTGCACATACAAGCCAGGCCACGTTCGAACTCGTGTAGCTCTCGTCGTGTAGCCATTGCCACACTGAACACCTCTCCCCTTACTCATGACAGTTTACTAAACCTACTGATACTGATTTGCATATTTATACTGCTTGCACATGATGCTACTGCCACTTGAAAAATAGTCCACTGTTATCCCATGACTTTTGGCATGTGAGTGTATTGTAAATAAACAAAAAATGATCATTGTCTATAATTGTTCTGTCAAAATACACAGTTTAAGATATATATGGACTAATATTTGTGAAAATGTACTAAATGTTTGTGAAAAAGTACTGAAGCAATATGAAATATAGTAACATAATACTTCGGGAAAATATATGAACAGTTCGTACAAAGTTACTATTCACACGTTTATAATTCCGTTTAAAAGCGAGGTTACAATGAGGCTGAAATTCGCACTAGGAAGTTAAAATCAGCTGAATCTACGTACTTTTACATTCATTCTTATAGAACGAAGAAACGACTGAGAATAGTTATATTTGTTATTTGCTTTAATATTCGATTTGTATTCGAAAATATCGAGAATTCAAAAACATCTAAAAAGTAATGATTTTAGTATTCGAACCTTTTTTGTCTTTTTTGGCGGTTTTTAACCAGAAATGCAGTAAGATATAGCCAGAAGCCTTAGCGGTGACTTGGCAAAAATCAATGATTTGGATTGTTGAAACGAGCTGTTGCTCGACGCCGTCTAACAACCATTATGGGTCTCAGGAAAGCCGGCAAACAGAGATGGAACATCAGCTTCGCCGTTCTGCAGAAATCTCTGCTACAGTGGAAGATACCGTTCAAGGCAATAGTCCACAATTAACGTTACCAAATAGAAGACGATCTTTGATTGAGAAGAAGGCTTTCTTCGTAAACTATCTCTTCCAAAGCATTGCCATAGATCGTAATCAACTTTCTTTTTGATTGGGGTTTGTCCTAGATAAAAGCATGCTGACTTATTTTGACTGCATACTGTTCAACTTGTTTATTAAGCAAAAATCATATGCTTCTTTTTTATCGCATCATATTCATTTTGAAATATTCCCTAATTTTGTAGGCAGTATATATATTATTAATACCTGGCTCATATCAGTTATAAGAGCGCTTTAATATTTTATGATGAACTTAACAATGTTCATAATACGAGGGGCGTTCAAATTTGACCTGGACTTTATTTTTTATAAAATCAGGAAACTACAAAAAAATCACACACACACACACACAAACACACACACACACACACACACACACACACACACACACACCAACACAACAATTATCTCTCAAAGAACGCTTCTTGCTTCTCTACACATTTTTCCAGCGTTCTGGAAGCATCTGGATATCGTTTCTGTAGAAATCTTCAGGCTGATGTCCAAACCACGTCAGGACTTTATTTTTTTACTTACTCATTGAAGACGAACTTCTGCCTTCCCAAGAAGTCTTTCAATGCTCCAAAAAGGGGATATCGCAAGGGGAGAGATCCGTGCTAAAGAGGATGTGGTAAGTTGTCCCATTTCAATTCCGTCAGTGTGTCCATAGTCAGTTTGGCTGTGTGTGGTCTGCAGAAAACAAACACCACTGTTAAGAAGTTCTGGTCGCTTCTTTCTTAGTACCGGCTTCAGGGACGTCCTCAAAAAGTCACAGTAGTAGGGTGCATTTATGGTTCGACGTTCTTCCAGAAAATCGACAAGAATGATACCCTTAATGTCCCAGAATACAGTCGCCATAAACTTTCGTTGCCGACGGTGTCATCTTGAATTTCAGTGTGTCGCTACTCCCTGCTCGCACGCTTGCTTTCAGGAGTATGGTGATGGATTCATGTCTCGTCGGTGGTCACAACACGCCTTAGGAAGCACCTTCCCGGTCACATCGACGCAGCAGCATGGAAAAGATTTCCACTCGGGTGGTTTTGTGATCCTCGGAGAGTTGCTTAGGGACACAGAATATGCTGAATTTCAGCTTATCGTGGATAATGGTCTCCACGCTGCCAGTGCTGATGTTCCGTATTGAAACCAATTCTCGGACATGAATCCGCCTGTTGTCTCTTATCAGCTCATTTGTTCGTGCGATGATGCTATCAATGACAGCAATTGCTGGCTATGGCTTATGAGGTTTTATTGTCGGTGGATCTGGCCTTCCTTCAAACTTTTGGCACCAAGCAAAGACGGATGATCGAGACAAACATGACTCAGTGAACTGTCTTTAAAGTCTCTGTTGAATTTCAGATGTTTTCACACCTTCGAGTGGAGAAACTTGATGAATATTCGCTGTCCGCCATTTTGTTTAAACAAAATCGGTTGTCATGGCAACCGGATGAGTGGTGCTGCATTTGCCTGACAGGCGGTAGTTGCCATCCCAACAATGAAAGTTTAGATTTTTACAACAATGAAATTTACAAAAAATAAAGTCCAGGTCAAATTTGAACGCTCCTCGTACCTAAATCACCGAACTATTTGGTACTATTTTAATTTCATGGCCTTCGAATGACCTGGTCGCTCCATTAATGAACAGCTAACTATAATCCAATGAACCTTTCTGTAATCAGATAGCGTGGCAGATTCAAAACTCTACAAGGGAAAGGTACATGGTACAGAAAAGAATCGAAATTAATGTCTAGCTTTACGCCAGTGATAATTAAGTCTATGCAACGTTAGTAAAGCCAAAAATTTGTACTGTTAAGCTGGGCGATGTTATTGACAACTGATGCCAAACTAGGCGATATATTTAAAACATGAAATTATTCATGTAATTCAAAGAAGATATAAATTTATTTAAAATGTAAATGTAAACTTTTAGAAGAATTTTTAAAATGAAGAATTTGATTGACATGATATTCTTAATGCACGAGAATAGAGTAGGCTTGCATATTGAAGGTTTATAATATCATTAAGCTCGTTTCTTTGAGGATTACATCATTTCGAATTATCGATGCACATTAGTCTAATAGAATACACTATTGATAATAAAAGCTACCGAATAATCTCTTACTTGCTTTTGATTATTTCCGCATCGATCATCGTATCAATATAAGCGATGCTTAAAAGTAATGTGCTAAAAATTGCCCAATAAATTGTGTTAGAGACCAATTGAAAGGGAATCGAATTATTTTCGTTCCAATTGAATCGCTCGTTACGTTTACGACACTGATCCGATTACATTAAATCAGCATCAAGAGAATTAAAATATAATTGTGGTGAAAGTTTCAATCCTTCAGCAATGATTATTGATCCGCTGCACATTAATCTGCTCTTTATATTACGTACTGATATAGTGAAAAACAAAATGTCCGAGAGCGGTTATTGAAAGCTTAAAAGGATCGTTTAATGCATTTGGATGTTTAATTGCATTGAAATTTTTGAGTGATATCTTCATATTGTAAAGTGCATTTTAGAATTTTTCAAGAATGAACATATACACATATCTAGAGACTGCAATTACCTTTTAATTTAAAATATAGGGTGTCCAGAAAAGATTTGTACAATAACGATATTAATAATTTTTAACGTAATACGTATTAAATTTATTTATTAAACGCTTTCGACATGTAATAAAGAACCTCCAAAAATTTTATCCAATATACAGAGTGACTCACCTTAAGCGAACCAATATCTAACTTCTAAAATACAAATCTGAGAGAGTACTTTCAAAGGAAGAGTTATTGCACTTCTATGTGAGGGGTTTTTCTGTGTATTCTACATCCAAAAAAAAACGACGCCATTTTCGAATATGGAAGTCAACTTTGAAATGTACAATTGAAACCCCTATTTTAATGGCATTTTCAGATTGTACACAACATTTGAGAAATTTTTTATTCTTGGTGTTTTCAATTGATCCAACCGTTTAGGAGATATAGGCAGTGAAAGTGTGGTGTGTTTGAATTTAATCTAATACTAGGAACAGAGTTTAGAGTCCAAAAACGTCTTATACTAGGAACAGAGTGAAACAGGGAAAAAGAGCGCACGGCCATAATGCTTTGAAACTACCATTTTCTTGTTCCAGCAAGAGAGAGAGAGCTGTAATAACTATGAGAACTGAAACTACAGAGTCGAGCCACATTATTATGACCACCAGTTAATATCCCGAATAACCGCCTTTAGAGGCACGGACAGCAGCTAGACGGCGTGGGAGTGAGTCAATCAAATTCTGGTAGGTTTCTACTGGTAGCTGTTGCCATGCAGACTGTAAAGCATCCGATAGCTGCTGAAGGGTACGCGGTGGCTGTTCCATAGCACGCACATGACGATCGAGGCGATCCCAAAGGTTCTCGATTGGATTGAGGTCTAGGGAATTAGGGGGCCAGGGTAGTACTTTGAACTGTTGGACGTGTTCCTCCCAACCCCGAACAACTGCAGCCGTATGACATGTCGCATTGTCTTGCTGTAAAAAATTCTATTTAGTTGCTGTAAAAAATTCAACTAATCTTTTTTTAGTTGTAAAAAATTCTATTTAGTGTATGTAGTAAATGTACTACGCCAGGGCCGAAAAGGTTAAAGTTCAGGAGAAAGCGCATTGCGTTTTAATTATCATGAAACTAAGTTACCGATCACTGTACAGAATAATTTAAAAAATCTCCAAACATAAATTTCAATAAAATTTTTAACCAATAAACTATACATGCATTTTTTTCATCTTATTTTCAGTGAGTTTAAAATGATTTTTTCAAATTTGCACAATTCCTCTAAAAAGACTTAATTTGATTGCTTTCCGAAACAAAAGTGATCCAAAATGCATCCATTTTTCTAAACCACCATGGATTAACTATTTACATTGGCACCATAATCGATTCATGGAAATGGAATTAAAAATATTGCATTTTAATGCATGTTAGTACTAATGGTATAGTGCCAAAAACTGTCGACAAACGGTAGTTAACAAACAAAATAAGAAGAGAAACCACAATTCCACAAATGAGATTTTTATTCCACAATCTACTATCAGTAGACGTTTATAGGAAAAATAATTTTGTTTCAAATTTTATAAAAAATGGTTCAAATCATTGTTCTTTTTAAAAATTAGCTGCGTTCTAACATTTAGTTAGAAGAGCACAAAAATTACCCTTGAAATAGAAATATTGAATTAGAAAGAATTATGCAGCTTGTCAAAATTAATGGGTACAGTGAAGATAATATTAGAAAACTCAATCAAAAAGTTGAAAATATTACGACATTTAAAACCATAAAAGACAATAAGCATTATTTAGCTCTACCATTCAATCAACAATTAAATAAAGGTTTTTACGAAGATAGCCAGAGTATTCGGTCTCAAAGTTGCTTACAAAAGTCAAAATGTCCTTAAAAAATTCTTGGGTGACACTAAAGATGTAATTTCAACAGAAAAGAAATCTGGAGTATATAAAATTCCATGTTCTGTTTGTAGACATTATTATTACCGGTCCACATTTCAAAGCTTTGAAAAAAGAATTAAAGAGCGTATTTCTTGTATAAAAAAATGTTAATTAGGTATTTCTAGCTTTGCTGACTGATACTAAAGGCCGAAAATTGTTGTATTTTCTTGAATCTATGTAAATTTGCAATAAAAATTTACTGGAAATTTACTTAATAGTTACTTGGGTGTATGCCTGTCAATTTGCTAAACTTGTTCTTTCTTAAATAGTATTAGGCTGAGTAGTCATTGCCTTTTATTCTTATAAATTATTTCTTTCATCACTATCTGTACTCTTTCTGTTTACAGGGTCGGGACACATTAATATGACCACCTGCTAGTATCCGGAATATCCACCTTTGGCGGCAAGCACAGCAGCTAATCGACGTGGCAAAGCGTCAGTAAGTCCTCGGAAAGTGGTTGCAGATATCTGGGATCATTCGGCGATCAGTGCATCCCGTAATTCCATCACCGTGCGTGGTAGAGGGTCCAGCTTGCGGACATGGCGATCGAGATGGTCCCACAAATGTTCCATGGGGTTGAGGTCCGAGGAGTTTGGTGGCCATGAGAGTAGCTTGAATTCATCCTCATGCTCCTCGAACCAGTCGTGGACAATTTTGGCAGTACGGTAGGGAGCATTGTCCTGTTTAAAGGTGCCATCACCCTGAGGAAACACTGTCGACATGAAGGGGTGTACCTGGTCTGCGACGATCGCCAGGTAACGAACAGTATTCAGTGTACCCTGACCATACCACGAAAACATCCCCCAAACAGTCACACCATCCCCACCGGCCTGTTGTCTGCCAACGATGGTGTCGGGATGCCTGTTCTCAGATGCTTCCCGGCGAATTCTCCATCGTCCGTCCACTCTGTTCACCAGAAACCGCGACTCGTCAGAGAAAGTAACCCTTTGCCACTCGGCCGAGGTCCAATGGCGATAGTCCATTGCGAATTGGAGGCGTTTTCGGCGATGCACAGGCGTCAACATGGGTGCTGTTACCATACGCCGGCTCCGGAGCCCCAACCTCAAGAGGAATCGTTGCACTGTCTTGGTGCTGACACGCCTAGTGGCCCCACTGTTCATTAGCTGTGTCCGTTGCTCAACAGTGGCACGCCGATTGGTCTTGACCCATAGATCAATGGCTCGTGGGGCCCCACAGTTACCTCTTCGGTTGCTCGAAACTGTCTGGTTCGTCCAGTCGCGGTGCACCTTCACAAAGGCAGCCCTAGAGCAGTTCACAAAGGTGGCCGTTTCTGAAATGCTGCCCCCCCCCCCTTGGCCCGATAGCCAATGATCATCCCCTTTTGGAGGTCCGAGAGGTCGCTGTCCATGACGGCGACAATTGCTGTGTTAACGGATGCTACTACATGTCTGCTGTTGTCAGCTTTTAATGATATGCAATGACTTTTCATCTGCATACCATGGAACGTTCCAACATGTTCGAGGAGAGGTGGTCATATTAATGTGTCCTGACCCTGTATATTATCTGGTTTGGCTCATTGTAATTTATTTTTTTGTAAAATAACCTGATTCGTTATTATTTCTTTTTTCTGTTTTCTATTTTTTGTATTTCCTTGATTGGCTCTTTGTTATTTGTAATATAACCTGACTGGTTATTAACGGCTACATATTAACAGAACTATTCCAGTTATAACGGCGGACGACTTGAATGCCAAGCACCATGCAAGGAACTCTAAATGCCCCAATCAAAACGACAATATCTTATATGGATATACATTGAACGAAATTGACACCTTTGTTGCTGGTCCCCTTGACGACACGTACTACTGTGATCATTCAGCAGTTAGTGACGTGTTGGACATAGCGGTTCTTAAAGGGTTCTTCAAGCCCTATAATATATTTACAGTAGATCATTTATCCTCTGATCATCGACCAGTGATGGTTATCTTTGAGGGCTTAAACATCGATTTGAAGATTGGGCTTCGATCGAAGCAGGAAAGAAACCCTTCAGGGATATTCTCCGAGAAAATAGTATTCCATACAAGGACGTTGCAACCAACGATGACATCAACATAAATATCAGTGCTATCACTAGTGTTATCCACGATCCTACTATTTCCAGTGCCTCCACTGCTGATCGAAAGCTTCCTGAACATCTCGACATCCCTCCTTACATCAGAGGTCTCATTCTCGAAAGGAATTCCTATAGAAGATTACCACAGGCTAAGTACCACAGGCTCTCTCGCAAGGTTCAGGATGAGGTTAAAGCACTACGAAATCAAAGGTGGAGCGATAAACTGAAGTCCTTGTCAGTCCAGGACAACTCGCTCTGGGGTACTGTAAGGGCCTTAAAAGGAAACAGACCCATCAACTTGCCACCAGTGCTTACTTCAATGGTGATGTTGTCACCAGTGATCGTGATAAGGCTCAACTGAAGAAAACCCTGATAATCGCTCAAATACTCGACTTGTCAAGGGTTCCTACCCTTGAGGAAATTATTAGCATTAACGAAATCTCCGACATCATAAAGCGCCTTAAAACCATGAAAGCAGCATGTATCGATTCTGTCACAAACAGTTCCCTCAAGAACTTGCCTCCTAATGTTAACTTGATTATTACCAGGGTCATAAACGACTGCCGGAGACATGGATACTTCCCTGGCAAGTGGAAGAAGTCCGTCATCGTTACGATACCAAAGCCTGGTCTAAACCCTGCTCTCGCTGTCAGCTATAGGCGTATAAGCTTATTGCCTACGATGGCAAAAGTCCTTGAACACGCCATTTTAAGGAGGTATAATGCTTCCTGTGTGGCCAGCAATCTTATTCGTGAGGAGCAGTTCGGTTTTCGCCCAGGTCACTCCTGCCAACTTCAGTTCTGGAGGCTTGTTGCTGATCTAAACACTCCTCTAAATAGCTCTAAGTCCGGTGGTCTTATATTTTTAGAAGTCTGGAAAGCTTTTGATCAGCTCTGGCATGACGGCCCGAGATACAAAATGATCACCTGCGGTTTTTCTGACGATCTGATTGCTTTGATTAGTCCCTTTCTATCGGAAAGGACTTTTCGTGTCAAGGTTGGCTGCTTCATGTCTAACCCTTGTGACATCAATGCTTGTGTCCCCTAAGGCTCTGTCCTGGGCCTTGCGTTGTTTAACTTTTCATTCAGGATTTCCCACTTTTACGAAGTGCAATTTATACCTTTTTGCTGACGATGCGTCCATCACGAATAGTGCCCGCAATCCTGCTCATGTTATATCTCGGTTACAAAATGCTTTACATCAGTGTGAGAAATGGTTTGCTAAATGTAGATTAAACCTAAACGTTGATAAATGCAAAGCCATGTTCATTAAAAGAGCTTAGAAAACCCCCGAAGTCATTCTTCCTATCTGGTAAGGAGCTCGAGTGGGTAAAAATCTATAAATCCCTCGGAGTAGTGATAGATGCCAAGCTAAATTTGGGTGACCATCTCTCTTATGCTATCAAAAAGGCCAAGAAAGCAAAGTTTAGTCTGGTTGCTTTTCTGGGGCGTAACAGTGTTCTTGGAGTGGATAGGAAACTTTTGCTATATAAAATGGTAATCCGAACTTCTGTATAGTACTCCTGCCTAGGCTACAATCTAACCTCCAAAACGTCACCCTGAGGACCATTGCCCAACTCGACAGAAAAATAGCAACTAATACTTCCATCGCTGAAGATTTCGGCATACATTGGTAGCCACGTCCAAGAGTCGCTGAAGAAGCTGCTTCCGAAGATTAAGGACCATCCTAATCCATTGGTTGCAAATATTCTGGATCACCGGCTTACCTTTAGAAGTTCCCTCGGCATCGCAGGCCTCGTCACATCCTGGACGTCAACTTCGACGACATCCAAAAGGCCATCTTTCCAACCTACTGGATCACCTAGCTCTTCCGTGTCCTATCGCCAATTAACAATCAACTCTATCGTCCTCATAGGAAAGGACATCTTTTTATCCTCTGGATGACTTAACCTGGTTCATATGGCTTCTTTCCTAATTCAGCGTACTTCATTTGGCTATTACTTGGACGAGTATGACAGTGAAAGCATAGCTTCCGGACCTCTCGTTTTGTTTTTTCCCTCGCTGTTCGATTGTCGATTCCCAATTTACACGCCGATAAAGAGGACAGGGTCTTCGAAATGTATATCCGTAGCTCCAGAATAAAAATCTCATTTGTGGAATTGTGTTTCTCTTCTTATTTTTTTTTGTTATTAATGTATATGCTCATGCAATGTATTTTGTCAATGATTAGGAATAATTGATACATTTTTCAGTTTTTAATTTTTCTAATTTGTGGTAGAACTTTAGAAATTTCAAAACAGTTTGAAATAGCTATGGTTAGGTTAGGTCATTAATTTTATGTATGAAGCTTATTATGACTAAAAAAATTTATTCTACTATGTGAAGATGTCTCCATGTGCCCATTTTGAGGTAAGTCCATACTGTATTATCGCAGAAAATAATACCCAATTCATTTATCAAACAATTGTTCATTAAGAAAGTTTCTGGAGTGGAAAAATGGCATTTTGAAGTTAAAGAAATTGAAGCTTGAGCTCCAGAAGGCTTCACTTGAACAATCTGGAAACAAAGGTTTAGGATAACATTTCTGTTGTTAAATTGAATTTACCTTTCCTCTATATATTTTGTTCAGCACAGCTGATCACTTTCAATACCACATGTTGCATGTGCGCCAGGTTCAGATACAGTGTATTAGGTTGGTACATGAAAAATGTCTTTTTTTAACATACTGAACTTTGAACATGGTTCTCAAATGCAGACTTATTTGCATATGCAAATATCATACATCATTTTGAAGCATGAAGTTTGCTCTATCTGCGCGTGTTACTAGTTCTTTTCATATCACATTTGTTTGGTATTCTTCAAGTCTCAAATGAAACATGGGCAAACCACAAATTTGCACCAATTTTCTTTTTGAGTTTAAATTAGAGCGAAAAGCAACAGAAACAGCTCGCAATATTAACCGAGCATTAGGCGAAGGAACCGTGAATGACCGGCTGGTTCAGCATTGGTTCAAATAATTTCGTGCTGGTGATAAATCCCTCGAAGATGAGGACCTCAGGCGACTGTTGACAATGATGTCTTGCGAACGATTGTTGAAGCTGATTCGCGTAAAACTTCTCGAGAAGTTGTAGAAGAAATGGGCATTGGTCAGCTCAGTGGTTGGATGCAAGAGAAGCTCCAAAATAGTTTCCAAAGCCAAATCTGCACCCGCCGAAGATTATGGTGACAGCACTGAAAGAATTGAAAGAATTGGTTCTTTTCATCAACTACAGCTTCTTAAAACCGGGTGAAACAATAACAGCTGCAAAGTACTGTCAAGAAATTGACAAAATGAACGAACAATTAGGCACCAAAGTCCAGCAATAGCCACTCGAAAGGGACCAATTATTCTGCATGATAACGCGAGACCACACATTGCAAAAGTGACCGTGGACAAACTCAAGCAATTGGGTAACGAACTTTTGCCTCATCCCGCCTACGCACCCGAAATGTCGCCTACTGATTACCATTTTTTCAAGCATCTCGATAAATTTCTGAAAGGGAAGGTTTTCATAAACCAGGAAGCTGCAGAAATAGCTATCAAAACATTCGTCAATTCTAGACTTCAGAATATTATGTGACTGGCATACATAAACTGTAACACTCACCGTGTTACGCCTGATTCGCTGATTACCGTATACCATCCGCTCATGAGCTGTCTGAAAAATCATTAAGTGGCTAGAAAGAATTGACTCAAAGTCTCAAGGAGGTTAAATAAATCCCCTTAATTAATAAATTATTTTACTAGTAGGAGATTGAGGTAACAAACGTTTAATCTACATCTAGCAAGTCTTAACTCTCATCTTCATATTACTATTGTGATTAGATGGGGAATCATTAACATAAATTAAACAGATTAAGTTTCAACACCTATGAGGATTGCAAAGTTACAAATATAAATTGAAGACTTATTATTCCTGAATTCTTTAATAATAGCGGGGTAAATTTATTAACGTCAAAATTGAAGAGAAGCACTCTCCAAAAAAGGGACAGTTCTCAGAAAGTTCCTCATAACTCTTGAGGGACAGTGACGCCTAGAAGACGTGCTCCACACGATCTGTTGACAATTACGACTATAGGGGCGCGAAAAAGAATCACAGAAAAGTACAGTTTACGCGATCGAAGGATCTGAAGGGGGGAGGGAGAGGGGCACTACGCAGGAGGGGTCGGGGAGAAGGGGAATGTTAATATGGGTTACATTTTATACCTGCGACCTTATGTCGTTCTCGGCTTGGGTCAACACCATCATCCACTTATAGGGAAAAACGCTTCTCACTTAGATTCATCATCGCCAAAGGCCTTGCATGAGTTCCACTAACGGCTGGCAGAACTTGTCGTAGAGAAGCCTGAATCAAAGGGTAAGAACAAAAACATAATAGCGTAAGCATATTCCAACTATTTTTAATCGGTAGATTCATAACTACGTTGCTAAACTCATCTTGCACCCAGGGCAGCTGATCATGAGAGGGAAGGATAGTATCTAACTTGTCTTCTAGTTCCGATTTCTATCCACGGACGCAACATTACCAATTCGCATCAGGTAAGCTTCATATTTCACATTTATTGAATTCATACTTTCCTTGAATCATTTAACTGAATTCATAACAGATTTATTTTTAACTATTTACAGATTCTTTTCATTGAGCGGGTAAATGTCACAATGAAATGCAAGCGGTTTTTCTACCGCATTCATATTTTTTATATCATCGCGGCCAGAAATCATTCTATTCTACACTTCGTAGAAAACATCGTCTTCATTCTCGAGAGATAGGCCGAAGAAAGAGACTAAGTTTCACGCAACAAAACTATTCATCGCTCGACCCGCGCTTCTACATTTTTTCGCCTTTCCTTTGATTGTTGGAGCTCCGCTTCTCCGAAATCTTAAGTTCGGTCGTCGTTGCCACAAGACAACAAAGGTATTGGTAAACAATCACTCCAGCGGCATTGTCAAAGTTCATCAAGAGACGATTGTCTACCAGTAATCTTTTTTCCACGATCGACGTAAAATAGATTAATAAAACACTGGACTGAGTATTGTTCATTACACTTGTTATCGTCGATTGGTAGAAACTTTTCGTTAAAAAATTACGGTAAGGAGTCAAGACCAGGGTCTAACGGAAAATTGTCTATTCCGAAGAGTTTAATCAAAATTTTTGGGACGTTATAAAACTTGCGTTGCATTGGCAGAAGTGTGTAAATTCTGAAGGTTTTTATTTTGATTGAAAATGTTTGTCCATTGTTAAAATATTCACTTTTACTTTTGACAAATAAAAACGACATTTTCCTTGCACTAACCTTATACATGTATAACCTACTCTGTGTGAAATGTCTCAACTTGCCGCACTTGATGCTATTACGGTTTTCTTCCGTATAAAAACATACGGCCAGTGCGAAAATAGAAATAGCTAAATTTATTTACGTTTTCGCCCTCTGAAGAAATTCTCCACGTTCACTTACAAGGCTTATTGAGACTGGAACAGCTACATAGAAATTTACTTTACCCTGAATATACACAACAACAAGCTTTCCGGTCTATTGCTGTGTAATTACAAAAACGAGCAGGTTGTCAGTTTGAAAACAAAGAAGCGTTTCATTGGCGATGATTCTAATATTTACACATACGCATTGTCACGTTAGCAACGATGTATCAACGTGTCCCCATATCAACTTACCCCAGTTTCTCCTAAGCCTTTCAGAAAGAAAAGTTTGTTTTTTAATACACATATTACAAATTCATTCAGAAATTATACATAAATATGGCAGTATCTCATCTCATTTTCTCATGTAAAATGTGTTTAATTGGACAAGTAAAATAAATAAAGGGTAAAGAATTCTATAATGCTGTATGTTTCCAGACATTATTAAGCAGCTGTATATAATTTTTCGGTTTCAAGTGATGGCGATTCAGTAAAAATGAATTTTTCACTAGAATCACCGACTTAATATCTAGCCGTATAACATTTGGAAAAAAGATTTTGATTCAGGGGCTCTTTTTATTTCTTCAATAATTCACCCTCATCTCATTTTTGTTTTCCCGCTTGCACCTTTTCAATCCCTCTATGCTCCTACGCATACACACACACACACAGACACACACACACACACACACACACTTGCCCATTGTGTAGGAGCTGTTCGCCTCTCATTTTTTCCTCCCCACCTATCTCGTTTCTCTGACCAAAAATTTATACGCACGTGATTTCTTTGTCCAACCAGAGCAAGAGTTACCGTCCAATGAAATTTATAGAAATGGACGTCGGTCGAAGATAGATGAGTGGTTCCAGAAAACATCGCCGAAGAGAGAGAGGGAGGGCTGGGGTGGAAACGCCTGTAGATGGCGCATAGGTAACTGATAGAACACGGAAAGGATTTCACGTCAGGGAGTTTAGACGTCTCAACTTAAAATATGGGAGTCGGTTTAGTTGAAAGGTCAGCGACGCCCCTCATGGCATTGGTCAGTTTCTTTGAACCCATTTCTCTTTCCTGAAAAAAAAGAGAGAAAAAAATAAAACAGAAGCGAGAGAATCAATTTTTTATAATGAAGCGAGAGGGAAAAAGAAAGTTTGTAAAATAACATCCAAACAGACAGACAGTTTATTCTTCTTTCCTTTTGAAGTATCGGTCACATGTCGTTTATGTAGCGACCAAAGTTATGTGATTTTTTACTGTGTTTTTTATGTAAAATTAAAAAAGGAAAGGGAAAGATAAGACGCAAACAAACGAACATTTAGATGAACTCCTCCAATAATTAGTAAGAATTTGTTCGCTTATTTTGTTTGTATGCAATTTTCGTAAAAAATCTGAAATGATTTTAGAAAATGTAACTGATTTCCTAGTATTAAGGTAAACAAGACCAAATTCTGTTGTAAATTCCGCTAACCATAGTCAATCTGCTTCGTCCCTTGTAATCCCATTTAATACTGGGCGGAAACATACACAAATATACAGTATACACTATCTGGCCATTCGTCACCGGACACTCCATACAAGAAAATGAAACTGGACCCTGCACAATATCAGTATCGTGTAGGGCCGCCTTTCCCCGCAATGACATCCGCAACCCTTCGAGGAAGACTTTTCACCAATTTGAGATACGTGTCGGCGGGAATCTATCTCCATTCATCCTAAAATTTGGCAAACAGCTCAAATTCTTTGGATGGCATGGCGCTCAGTGATGTTCTCAACCGGCGCTCCAATTCGTCCCAAAAGTGTTCAATGGGGTCTGGACGTTGGGCTGGCCAGTCAAGTTTCCCCGTATCCATTTCCTCAATTCAGTTGTTATTAATGGCTGCTGTATGACAGAGAGCATTGTCGTGCTGAAACGCAAATATTGACTTTCGTAGTCACTATTGTAGAGGCTCATTTACTGCTTCTTATTGCGGTAAAATAATGGATGATATCCGTGATACGCGCGCGCCATCTTGTTATGCACCCGGTTGCCTTGATTATGGAGGAAAAGCAGCTACAAATATTATTTGGTATTCTTTACCAACTAATAAAGAGCTAAGAAAACAATCTGCATCGTATAGCTTTTTATGATATTTGAAAAGCTTATAAAGAGCAACATTAAATATTTTAACTAAAAAACTAGACCAACCTTTTCAGTTAGATTTAATTTATAATCATATACAGAGTGTCCCAAATTGATGTATACACTCTTTGAAACGTTATAGCTCAGCAACGAAATGGGACAAAGATATAAGGTTTGTTGTGTATGATCCAGACGGCGCTGGAAAAGCATAGCAATACGTTCATTTCGAACGTACTGTCACGGGTCAGACTTACCTGCAAATGTTGGAACTCATGATTCCACGTCTTAATGAAATCTTCGAGAATGGAAATGAGGTTTACTTCCAACAAGACGGAGCTCCACCTCACTTTCATGTCGATGTGAGAGCTTTCCTCGATCACACATTCAATCATAGATGGAGCTCCCGCCTCGATCTCCCGATTTAAGCCCTCTCGACTTCTACCTTTAGGGAACTTTAAAGGACACGGTGTACGCCACAAACCCAGAAATACTGACGAAATTAAGAGATCAGATTGAACATTCATTCAATGATATTCCATTAGCTACACTCCAGTCGATATGTAGCGGGAGTGTTCTGTGGCAGTGTTCGACGTCGGTGTTGGGAGTGTTCTGTGGCAGAAAATGGACATTTTGAACAAGTACGGGCTTAAGGAAGTTTAAGGAATAAAATACAATAAATCTTATATTTCTATCTCATTTCGTTGCTGAGTTATAATGTTTCAAAGAGTATATGCATCAATTTGGGACACTCTGTATTTATTATTATTAAGTAACGGAAGAATAGAGCACTTATTAGTTTCACATTGTCCATCTGTCCCCTTCATATTAATTACATTTTTTGACGTAGAAGGTTGGAATTCGGAATGTAGCTTACCATAGGCATGTCCTACTTCACGATTTAGTTTGGTTAGAAGTGGTGCACTGGGATCGGAATTACGTGGCTGGGAGTTAGATGGGACAAAAGATCAGCGTGGTATTTAGGTATGTAAAAATTCGGTATGCAGATTCCTCTGGGCAAGCTCTACATTATTATGAAGTGTGGGTCCAATTGTTCCAGTGGGGTCGGAGTTGTGGAGGTGGCAGTCACTTGGTCTTTAGAACTATGGCACCATTTGTCATGTGCTATGTCTTGTGATCGAAAATGATAAAAAGCGAAAGACGATAGAGCTCTTTTACATTTTCTAAATACTAAGTTCGAGAAAATCAATTTTTTTATTTAAAAAATTAGGGGGTTAAAAGATGGAGATAAAGGGATTAAACAGATGACCTAAGGGCTTCCGCTACTTTCCTATACCCGCTTCGGGAGGGGGGGGGGGTTAATTTCTTGTTATTTATTTTTATTTATACGAATTCTCATCATCAGAGAGTCGCCCCAACGGACCAGAGCCCAACAACGGGGTTGATATATGAACAAAGTCAAGATTATAAAAGAGTACATTAAAGATATTAGATTAAAAATTGATCGATTATAGTAATCGACAAATAGTCTCCCTCTTTGGAAGTTTATATCTAAAATCTAAGAATTTAGCGTTTGTGCGGTAAAAATAAAGATGTAAAAAAGCAAACCTTAAAGTACTTTTGAATAAAGTAACCATAAACGGAAAATGGCATCAAGATAATTTTGAAAAAACTTAATTAAAGTCTTAGCATAAACCTGATCAGCAAGCAATTGCATAAAAGTATCATCATTATCATGATTATTCCTCTGCTGGTCCAATGTAGAAAAGGAAATTTTTGAAAATCTCTTTATTTTAATATCAAGACAATATGTTGAAATTTTTGGTCTATTAAACCAAATTTCGATAACAAATAAAAGATGCGAATTAGCCAAAGAATCATAAAGAACTTTAAATTACTATTTTATTTTTCTTATTTGTTAAGTAGCGGAAGAAGGAGCATGTACTCTAAAATCGTGATCACATCAATTTTCGGCATATTTTTAAAACAATATGACCATGTGAGGGATTTATTAGCTACTATTGTCATTTGACTTCCCGTCTTCTACACATAATAGTAGTTTTAAATTGCCCCACTAGTTGGCCGTGCTTGCGCAGTTTTGAAACGCAGCTAATTAAGAACTCCTTTTAAAAAAATAGATGTGAGGATGCAAACCATGTAGGATAGAGCCATTTCTGTGAAGGAGTTGAGGGTGCAGAAATACGTAAGAAATTGTTAAATTTTTTTAATTTCATTTAATTTATTATCATAATTGCTGAAAATTACAAAGAATCTCTGGCATTTCCAGAAGCCATTTTTGGCTTATATTGGAAAGTCGAGGTGCATTACGCTTTGACTTGGCGTTCCGAAGACGGCAGTGTTAAATTGTACAGTAATGGCGAACTCGTACACACTGAGAAGCATGTTGAAAGCAAAGATGTCACTTGGAAAGGAAACTAGTTTACAAATATAATATTTAAAAATGAATATACAAAATTTGAAAAATCGTAAAAACTTTTTTCACAGGATAAGATAAAACTTATTCCGATTATACCAAAAGTAATTATAAGCAAAGGTTCACTTCTCTACTTCAAAACAAATTTTTTTTCAGTCCATATAATTTATATGTAACCTTTCCAGATCGATATACTTTTCTTGATTAGATTGTATGAGGTCAGGTTTAATATCCATTTTTTAATAAAATGATTGAATTTTACAATTGGTGGCTTTGATCTGTATTCTCCACTTATATTTATGATACGAATTTAAACAGTGCGCAATGTTGATTTATAATTAGAGAAGTTCTTTTTCTTAATCGGTTATATACTTTGTTAACTAATTCTTTTCCTCTTATTGAAATGTTACTCTAAAAAATACTGAATGAACGTGGAACGCTATTATTGTGCAAATATAAAACGATTTATAAGTTTAAAATTATAATTAACGGTAGGGTATATTATCCACTTCATCCCTTAAAGAAATTTTACCGAGAGAGCGAAAATTAGATTAAGTATTCGGATTAATTACTTTTCCTTTATGTTCTTCTTAATTATAGCAGTAATTCCTTCAACATTATTTCCAGATGTTCGAAAGTACGGGAAGTACTTTTCTCTTTTCGATCTTTCAATCCTTTATCACTAATAGGCGGGCTAAGACAATGGCGTTGATGTTAGAACTTCCTCTTGTAAGATTGACGTTTATACGAAAAAGGTGGTACGCGAATTTTTTGGAAGTAATTAGTTCTCTAATGGAACTGTCACATCAAGTAAGCCTTTATAATCGATATCCTCAATTGGCTATATAAAATCGAGGCCTTCAATTTGGGTTTGGCTCTTTCTTGGTTCCGCCTCTGGGACTTGGTTTTCGGACTTATTGCAAAGAATCATAAATTATGAGTGAAGTTCTCCATTATCAAGGTTTTTATCATATCCGTGGAATACTTGTACTTTATATGTTATTCCGGCCTATCATCTGCAACAATATGAATTTAGACAAGAACATTAACACTAATATCTCGTAAACATTGCAAACAGGAGCATTAGCAACGCCACCTAAAGAGCAGGCCCGTTCACTGAAACGTCATACATTGCTTATTATTGGATTTCTACTAACAATTAGGGATTTCTACCAATAGTAAGCCCTAATTCTCGCCCTCTGAGGATGATATAAAATGTATGGCAATTCAGTGAACAGGCCTTCTCGTTGGCTACGCGTTGGCATTATCTCCACTTTCGGGAAACTGGCAATTTAAAATTATACAATACAGATTCAAACGAAGAGGTGGGGAGGTAGGAAAACTATTGTGGCGAAATTTTATTTCTTAAAAACAGGCATATAGAAATAAAAAATTTAAATAATAATAATTTAACATTCACGCAGTTATACCAACACTTCCTAAAAAAATAAAACCTGTGCACTGAAAATTCATACATTATTACATCATCTTAAAAAGACATTGTTAATCGTATTCCTACCGATAATAAGCCCTAAATTATGACTTCTTATGTAGCAGCCCTTTGTGTCCACTGACAATGTGAATAGTGGTGCAAATTTTTGGACGCGTAGCGGCCGCCCCGTCCATTGTGTCCGTCGCGGTTTGTGTGGACGCATCTTAATTTTTTGCTTTCGGTGATTTCAATCATGTGAATATGCTACGATTATGGCGTTTCTGAGCAAATAAATACAAAAGAATAAACAATAATGGCTTTACATAGATAGCAATATCTAGTTTCATCGTTTATTCCTGTATTTTTCAAAATATACTCCAGGAACAAAAATCAAAGCAAGTTATTCCTTTATCTTAATATTTGGCATTGCAAAGCCTCAGTCCATATCGTTCCGAAATACTATGAAAGAAAAAAAACATTTGGCATAATTTTAATTGTAATAAACATTGTTTCTTTACGTAAATCTTCAAATAAGCAATGAAATAAACAGACTTGTATACAAATCGGAGCGAAAATAGCATCCGTCGCGTCCGTCGCGTAGCCCTTTGTGTGGGCACCCTATTTTGCTCATCGCGTCCGTCCCGTCCATCGCATCCATCGCGTTCTTCGCATAGCGCTCTGTGTGGCCGTACCTTCAGAAAGGGTGTCCAGCAAAGGATTTCTTGATTTTAAGTGTAAATGTCTTGGAAACGGAGATCGATAGAAGAATGAAACAAGTGGTATGATTCTTTGGAAAGTCTGATACGGAAGTTTCGAAATTAGTTACAGATTAGTTAGAAATGCTACCGATATGTGGCACTGTATGCTGTAGTCGCAGCACGGAGCCCGAGAGATAAGTTGTAAACTGGTCCTTTGCAAGCAGCCATTGCAGTCACATCACAATCGATTCAAAATGTGCATCTTTCGTAGCACAGAGATGGCGCAATCGCAGAATAAAGTTTCAGTGCGCTAAGTTCAGCGCCACCTCTCGGCATCAGTTGTAACAATTTGTAACTAATTTCGAAACTTCCGTTACAGATTTTTACGGCTATCCAAATAACCATGCCACTTGCTTCATTCTTCTATCGATCTCCGTTTCGAGATATTTACACCTAAAATCAGGGAGTCCTTTACTGGACACCCTGTAAATTGTTACTATTTTACACAAAACAAATTACTATTCATTTGAAGTTACATTTATTAAATTTTTCTTTTCTTTTCTTTTTTATTAAGCTTAAAATAAACTAATTGCATTCATTAACTAGTACGAACACTGTAAAAATGAGAATTAATGTGATTTGTCCATTATAATTATATAATTTTAATGCAAAAAGTTCTTGTTAACGATAAGAGGAAATGTAGGCCACCCCTTCATCCTCACTCCCCACTGCTGCCATCTATCTCAACAATTGTCTCTCCTCCATGGATTGGCCCAGGAGTTGGCCTATGACCGTTTTTGTTGATCGGCCTCGGTAGCTCAGCGGTTGCGTGGTCGCCTCTGATGCCCGAGGACGCGGGTTCGATCCCGGCCGAGGACGACGAGGATTTTTTCAGGGGGAAAATCCTGAGATCACGCACTTCCTTCGGAAGGGAAGTAAAGCCGTTGGTCCCGTGTAGTCGTTTGCCGGCTGCACGTTAAAGAACCCTTGCGAGGCAAAATTTGCGGCCCCTATAACGCCGTCCTGAAATGACCATGGCAGTTGAAAAGGACGTTAATACCAAACAAACCAAACCAACCAACCGTTTTTGTTGCCTAGTAACGTGGCGCTTTCTCCGCGAAATTTTCGTCATTTCCGTTAAAATACTCTCAAACCCATGACTGGTATTCTAGAGGAAAGTTTCAGGGGAAAGAAAATGCAAACGTGAAACTAATAGAGTTTTTTCGAGGAGACCTTGCGCCTTATTCCTGAAACGAGAAGACCTTGTTCCTGTCTCGAGGTGGGCAAATAGTGATACCATCCTTGATGATCATATCGTAGAAGACCTTGTTGATCATATCGTAGAAAACAGAATTTGAAAAAGTTAATCCGCTTTCAAGTTATCGTGCAATCGGCGGACAGCCGGACGGATAAACGTACAGATCAAACGTGCATTTTTATGAGTAGCTTTTAGCTGAAGTTGCTAATATAAAAGGTGACACTATAACCATATATCAAACCAAGTATAATCGATATTTTTTCATTTTCAAACCTTCTTAATTCTTTTATTTACAGTTAAATATAATGGTCTCTATGGAATAATCTATCAAACTATGCCGAGGTCACGGGCGATTATAGACTTTGTCAAAAATTCTAAAGTACAAAATGCTTCAAAAACGCTTAAAGATACTGCATATGTGTTCCGTTTTTTTGTATAATGGATGTTTAAAACTCATTATACAGGACGAGCCAAAATTCTGTACCCCCCCCCCTTCCAACTCGGATATAAATGTAGTTATGCAAATTCCAATAAAGGGAGTGAATAGGAAGTTGAGGGTGCTCTTTCCCATGGTGGCATTTACAGTGTTGTCAACATGTAAACTAGGACATATGCAAATCGTATCTACTAAACCGTAGGAGATACACAAAAAAAGCAATTAAAAAGGCAACAAAAAAAATTCTTTCAAAATCCGATGAAAGGATCACTCAAGAACCTCATTACATATTGACACCATTGTAAGTGCCACCATGAGAAAGAATTTGCGTAACTACATCTTCATTCCTCAACTTCCTATTCAACTTAATTTGCCTCAACTTCCTATTCATTCCCTTTATTGGAATTTTCGTAACTACATCTGTATCCAAGATAGAATGGGGGTACATACTTTTGACTCACCCTGTTTATAATAATCCATCTCCTTATATAACAGTACCCGCTATTTAAAGAGGTTTGAATTCAAAAAGTTAAGAGGAAAAAGGTTTTATCAAACCAAGCTTTTATAATGTTTTATTTAGTGGCAACAATACAGCTTAATTTTGCAACAATAAACAATAGATACATTTACCTCTCGCCATAACGAAATGTCCAATTGTTACAACAATCAATTCGTAGTAATGAGTTAGTACCATTAGAACACGAACCAATGAACCGATTTGAAAATGTTTTTCTTTATCATAAATTGTCATCGATTCTGCATAAGTGTGTCAAATTGCAGCTCCCTAGCTTGTCGGAAAGTTGGTTTAATATTGATTACAAGATTTGACCTAAACAAACTAACACAGCAAAGTTATAAAAAGCTTATAATAAAACCGTTTGTGTTTCATCGACAAAGTACTGAATATTAAAATTGTTATTAGCAACAACATTTTTTAAGTTTCCCTAAAGGATTGAGGCTTGAAAGAAATTTTACGCTGTATCATAAGGCTTATTTATTTTGACAAACAACTACCGATGCTTAATTGACTAGAGAGAAAACAGTGATAATTTTCAATTTCCTGTAGAAACCTCCGTAGACGGAAGAGGAAATCATCCCTGAGAATAGACGGGAAATTTCGAGCCGAAAAGAGCTCCTGCCAACGCCCTTGGAACCGTTCCAAACGGAAGAGTTTTCGGCTTTCGTCTTGAAACTTACGATCGTCAGTGGCGTTTGCGCACTGGCAGAAGATGAGCCATGGACGGGAAACGTCATTAAGCGAGGCGAAGACGTCGTGCCGCTGCGACTACCTACATCACGTAGCAGTGGAGAAGAAACTAACACCGAAGACGCTTATGCTCAACTGGAACTTTTGGTTGGTCCAATAAAATTCACGCTACATTCGTGATGCAAGAGACTGTGTCAAGGCCATACGTGAAAGGATTAAAGAAATATATAGACTCTAAAGAGAGACAGCAAGATAGGAGAGGAGAATATTGAAGAGGTGTGTGTAGAAAGCATCTTCAGTTATTTATACATTAATTCCTCAGTGATGTCTGTTTTATTGAGATCACTTCTAATGTTCTCTTTGCTTATTTTCTCTTTTCTACTTTGAATGATGCTCATTCCATGATAACTGCAGAAAACCTCCCTGTATATTTCATAAAAACATAGAAAACTTGATCACTGGGGGAAATATTAAAAACTCCCGTGATAGCCCATTATAAAACAAGTTTGCTTTCATTTTCAATGTCTCGCAGAACCATTGTAACTTTATAATATCCTTATCCTAATTGGTAAATGGAAACTCCAATTATTAATAAACTGCCTTTCGTTATGATCGCGTTGCCAGAGGAAATGTACGATATTATTTCCAAATTACTTTCCAAATTTCTTCTGCAAAAACTCTATTCAATACAAGATTGTCTTAAATTAGCGAGAGATTTTTAGTGATGAGTAATAGAAAAAAAAACAAAACAAAGAAACTGCATATCAAATAATAAAGCACAAAAATATTCATACATACGGTATTCACATTTCGAACAATTTAAAACTTGGTTATATTCTTTGATGCATTCATCACTAAAACGCACTCAATAATTTATGATTGTACACACACTGGCCAATGAATTAGAAACCCGTGATGAATTACTGTACTGATATGTAAAGCGGGGTCACAGGTCAGAAACGATTGTGATATGCAAATGAATGCAATCATGTGAGATACATGCTCATTCCAAGCTGCAGGTACAGGGTAGGAACAAGCTGCAGCTGCTCAAGTTGAGCAAAATGGGGAAAGCAGCAGACCTGTCTGAGTTCCAAAAAGGAGTTATTGTGGGAGCCCGTCTAGCTGGAGCTACGATTTCCAGGATAGTACAACTGACCGGTATCTCAAAAGGTCAGGTCTCTAAGGTGTTCAATGCGTGGAAACGGAATCCACAAGCGTTGTCGAAACGGCAGAATTGTGGATCAAAAACAATCAACACAGACAGGGACCGACGTCGTCTGAGACGGATTGTGCGGCAAATCCGAAGGTCTACTGTGGAGCAACTGACGGCAGACTTCAATGAAGGATCATCGCAACCCATCTCTTCCAGAACAATGCGCCGAGAGTTTAAGTGAATAGGGATGGGAAGTCGCATGCCAGTGAGGAAGCCCCTGATGTCAGCAACAAACCGGAAAGTTCGCCTGCAGTGGTGTAAGAACGGTGTGACTGGACAGTAGACGACTGGAAAAAGGTGACGTGGTCGGACGAGTCACGTTACACATTGTTTTGCACCGATGGCCGGCAGAGAATTTGGCGGCAGCCCCATGAATCGATGGACCCCTCATGTGTTGTGAACATAGTTCAAGCTGCAAGAGGAGGTGTCATGGTATGGGGTCATGGTATGGGCCATGTTTTATTGGTATGGCAAGGGTCCCCTGCTATTCCTTGACAGTCGGGTGAAAGCCAGCAAAGACTACCTGAACATTGTTGCAGATCAAGTCTATCCTGCAGTGGTGTATTTGTACCCAAATGGTGACGGGTTCATGGACGACAATGCTACTGTCCATCGAGCAAGAATTGTTCAGAAGTAGTTTTCTGAAAATGACACCGAGTTGCAACATCTGCCGTGGCCAGCGCAAACTCCGGATTTGAATCTGATCGAGAGTGTTTGGGACATGTTGGAAAGTGACATTCGTCGGAGGCATCCGCTTCCGTCTATTCTGCAGGACCTGAAGGTCTCTCTGACGAATGTATGGTCTGCGATTACCTTACCTGCATTGCAACACCTTGTAGAGTCCATGCCTAACCGCGTATGTTCTGTAATTACAGTCAAAGGAGGGTCAATACCATATTGAACGAAGGTTTCTAATTCATTGGCCGGTGTGTGTATGTTGTAATGAAGGAAGACGGCAATGTTTTTTACAATCACCAAATTGTTTCTAGTGACCTTACTTGTGGTATCACGTTGCCTTGTGTTATTCACCTTCTTACCTTGTTGATGTCTATCATTCTTTTTCAATGAATATTTCTCTAAACTCTAATCTGAATGTTTCTATTTCTTCGTCCTTAATTCCACTACTTATTAAGTAGTGGAGCAGTTATTGGTTTGACAATGTCTGTCTGTCCCCTTCATATTTTCCATATTTTTGACGTAGAAGATTGAAACCCGGAACATAGCTTACCATAGGATTGTCCAACTTTACTATTTGGTTTGGTTTTTGATTGGCCCACTCGGGTCCGATTTACGGGGGGGGGGGGGTAGAGGGGACCGAATTATTGCTTCCGCTACTTTCCTCAGTGCAGAATTATATAACTTATAAATTATATTTCTAAATTTCCTCTGAATTATAAATTATTGGAACTCAGTGCTTCCGCTACTTTCCTATATCGTCTTCGGGTGGATTAATTTCTTGTTTATATACAAAAAAATACCAAAAGTCATGGGAAACCTATTCAGTATCGTGTAAGACCTTCTTTTGCCCTGCGAACTGCAGCAACTCCACATGGCATGTACTTTATCAGTCGGCGGAAGTCCTCTGAAGAAACGTTTAGCCATGTACTAGGTGTATCGGTTAATATTGCGTATTTTTCAATAGATAGAATTACTCATATGTTGGTATACAGCGTGATCCAAAAGTCAGGAAAACATTAAAACTCAATAATTTACACACGAATGCAGATCAGAAGATTATGTTTGCACAGAAGCGATTGAAATGAAGTCGGATTTTCTTTCCAGGAACAAACAACTTAATACTAGAATTGTTCGGTTTTTGACGAACAGATGGCATTGTAAGGTTACATACATCAGTTTATACAAATTTTCTATCGGCTTACAAATGTTCAATGTTCCGTCCGTCATTCATCAACACAGCAGTCAGTCCTTGTAGCACACGCCATGCATTCGTCGATAAGCCCGCTATGCTCCACTGACTCTTTCTTAATTCTGATAATAAAGTTTATCTAAGAGAGCCTTCTCGATTAATGACAGCATTTCTATCTACTATATCGTTACGGTGATGTCTGTAACCTGACATCGCTCTCTGTTGGTCTAAAACCGAACAATTCCAGCATTAATTTTATTTTCCTGGGGGAAAAAAATCCGACTTCATTTCAATCGCTTCGTGTTACTCAACATCGTAACACGTGCCCACATGTGAGTACTAACCATCACATGTTACGATGTTGACTATGTTACTCAGAAACTACTCGCTGGAATTCGATCAAAGTTTAACGGTATACACGATCATATGTACCCTATTATTCTCCCAAATTTCATCATCCTAGATGTTGTAGAAAGTGAGTTAATAACTTGTTGATCTTAGTGGCGACATTTTTATTTCTGTTCATATCTCAGTTATCGTTTAAATTCGGACCCATGTTCATATGAATTTTTTTTGCTTAGTATCGCATATTCCATCATCCCTATCATTTTTGACAAGAAATTTAACAATACCCTGTATATGCGACTTGATATGTATGCTATTTTGTTGTATTGACAACAAGGTTCAAAACTTCAAATGTCAATTTATCAGCTGGTGTTAATATCATGGATATTTTTACTCATAAACATGTCGAAGTTCGTGCCAAAAAAGAAGATTTGCGGGAAGTATTAATTCATTATTTTCTTTTGAAAAAAGTGCTGCTTTCAGAGGAACGAATTTAATTAATGTTAAGTAGCTTTTCAGAAAACGCAAATAAAGTGAAGCAGATGTATATCTCAGAAAGATGTCCGTTAAATATCGACAAAGTGTGTCGTTGCGGAAAAATTTGGGAAGCCATAATCAATGTTCTTAGATAAGAGATTAAAAGATAAATTCATTGGATGCAGTCGGATGGTTCGTACGATGCAGTTAGGTCAACACTTTCAGTGTGGCTTCTCAATTCCACAGCAAGAGAAAATATGAAAGACCCACGATATCTATAATCTTTTTCATTTTAAATATCTAAATATCTTAAAGAAAATTCATTACAATTTATTGAAGATTTATCTAAAAAAAATTACTCTTTATTTTTGTAAAATGATATTGGAGAAAATTAAATTACAATTTACACTTACCAGTCAAAATATTATGACGATCTGAGTCAGTTGATTACTGTTTGGCTTAAATGTGATGTCCAAATTCTAGCATTGAAAGCCATTGAAAGTGGTTGTGAAATGGAGTGGATAATGCGTTCAATATGTGCATAGCGTGAATTGTGAACTGCACGAAGACGAATGCGAAAATCTGAACATTAGTACGAAGGTAACCCAGAAAGTAATGCACCACAATTTTTTTCTTCAACAATTATTTATTGAACACAATGAAACTTATGCATACGTAAGAATGATGTTTCTTCTACACTCCCTATTTTTCCACATAATCTCCGTCCCGTTCTATGGCCTTCCTCCAGCCAGACACAAGGGCGTGTATGCCCTGTCGGTACCGTCCTTGCTCTGTTCACGCAGCCCATGTCTTCACTGTGCGAATCATCTCTTCGTCATCCTCAAAATGTCTTCCACGAATGGCATTCTTCAATGGCCCAATTGAAGTAAAAGTGTGAGGGCGCTAGATCAGGGATGTAGGGTGGATGGGGTAACACTGTCCAACCCTGTTTCGTGATGTGTGAGGGGAAGCGTTATCGGGTTGAAGCAAGCAATCAGCTGGGTTGTTATGGCGTCCAAGTTACTGGAAGCGATTCTTGAGTTTGGTTAATGTGTTCACATATGCCTCAGAATTAATGGTGCTGCCTCTCGGCATCACATCAATGAGTATGACACCATCACAGTCCCAAAACACAGTAATCATGACCTTACCAGTAGAAGCAGTTGCTTTAATTTTTTTCTGTGGAGTGCGGAGACGTCATTCCATCGATTGTCGTTTTGTTTCGGGCTCAAAATGGTTTCATCAGCTGTCACAATCCGGGACAAGAAGGCTTCCCCCTCAGCTTCAAAACGTTACAGCAACATAGAAGAAATGTTTTTTTCTCAGAGCTTAGTGTTCCTCCGTAAGACAGCGCGGAACCCATCGTGAACACGTTTTTGTGTAATCAAGAACACGGATGATTTCACCGACACTGCCTTTGCTGATTGACAGCTCCAGCGCTAAGTGCCGAGTCGTTCTGTGTTGATCCTGACGAATGAACGCATCAGCACGCTGCATCTTGTCAGGTGTGACAGCCGAGGATGGCCGGCCCGACCGCGGCAAATCTTGGAGCTCCGCCGAACCGCTTTCTGATGGTCTCACTCTCTGTGCCCGGCGATTAACCGTACTTCTGTCAACTGCTGATGCTCCTAAACTGCACATAAACGTTTGTGAATGTTTCCAACCGTTTCTTGCACCGCAGTGAGATATTCAATGACGACACGCTACTTGTAACGTACATCACTTACAGACGCCATGTTTTTCCATTACTGCGCGTACGCTATCTATCAGAAGAAACGGAAACTTTGCGCGCGCACTCCGAAAACTTCAAGGAATGCGTATCTCAAGTTTCGCATTTGTGTCATTGTTGGGGACGGAGAAAAAAATTGTGGTGCATTACTTTCTGAGCTACCCTCATATATTTGCAAATCTGCAACAATTGAAGATACCCTGATTAAATTCTTTGGTCCATCGTGGAGCATTTGCGTATATATATATTCTTGAGATATCCCATACGAAAATCAAATGTATGGATTTAGCCCAGGAATGGAAAAACGATTCAAAACCACCCGACTGAAGGAGAGCGAAGTTCCTTGGTGTTATCTGTAAACCACCATATTCCTGCTGAAACCAACGTCAGCATAGAAATCTTCGCTTTAGCTTTGGCAGAAACATATGAATGAAAGAACGTTTTCAAAAAACAACGCTAGCGCTATCTCTTGAGCAAACAAACAAACATAAACCAATTCTATTTCATATTAATTTCCCCCCTCCCCTTTGGATTTTTTGAAAAATATTTTTAGATTCATGCATTGTCACCGACTTTATGTATGTGTATATATTTTCAGAAAGATCGGACTAGTGGAAGGGGTTGAAATATTAATCACAAGATTTCATCCACCAAACATGATCCAAACGATGAAAGTTATGCAAGCTTTGTAAATAAAAAGTCACTCATATTTCACAGCCTGACCAAAATCCATGCGTTGGATAACTCAAGGTTCAGCTTTATGTACGGTAACTAATTTTACAATCAATCGAAGAATTGAAACAAACTATCGTTAGTGGTCGCAAACTTGTGAATGGACCGTAATGCAACGTGTTTTCAGAATTTCACAGTTAGTCTTCTTGCTGTTCGCAAATCACGCTCTGAAGACATTGAGCGCTCACTTTGAATTGACATCTTTTCATTGATCATTTCTTGCTAAGTGTAACATTATGATTTAAACATAATACTCAAGTGAAATATAGACTCACAAGATAAGAGGAAAAGGGTTTTTTCAAACCAAGCTTTTATAATGTTTTATTTAGTGGCAACAATAAAGCTTAATTTTGCAGCAATAAACAATAGATACATTTAACTCTCGCCATAACGAATTGTCCAATTGTCACAACAATCAATTCGTAGTAATGAATTTGTACCATTAGAACACGAACCAGTGAACCGATTTGAAAAATTTTTTCTTTATCATAAATTGTCATCGATCCTGTGTATGTGTGTCAAGTTTCAGCTCCCTACCTTGTGGGGAAGTTGGTTTAATATTGGTTACAAGATTTGATCTAAACAAACTAACATTGCAAGTTTAATAAAAGCTTTTAAATAAATAGAATGAAATGTCCTATATTTATTACCGATCCTTCTCACAGCTTTAAAACATCCTTCACCCGTTTATATGAATTCTTTGTAGATGTACTCTAATAGCAACAATCAAAATGTCACCAGAAAATATTCCAGCATTGGCAAAGTACATGTCAATCAAAGTCAAGTGAGGTAATGCGTCATGAACCCGTTTCTGTAATTGAAACCACAAATAACCAATTGGATTCATGTCAGGACAATTTGGACACCAAGGTAATACCGAGAGTTGAGTATGTTACAACTGAACGATTCCGGACTCTCCAAAACATTATGAAAACCAGCTATGAACGCGTTCTTTGAGCTGACTTTGGTTACGAACAAACCCCATTTCGCAATTTCCATTCCAAGAGACTATGTCGGAAGGTATTGATGTCGATCGCCTCCTTTTTCGACAAGCTTTCCACAGGCCCTTCAACGTAAGTGGTCGCCTATTTCCAAGGGGCTGTTTTAGTAGCCTACGCTGATCTTTCGCATCAATTCTGAACCAATTTTGATAACCACTCACTAGTGATGAGCGCGTGTATTCCAATCTAACTTGATACTGCTATTTCAGTTTGCTATGAACAAAGCGTCTGGCTATCACAATTTGGCCTTCATCCGTTAATTTAAGCATTTGCGCTCCCTAACGAATATCGATCGTGCAGGCTCATTGTCAGCCGCTATATACCCGTTCGATGACCTTGGCACGTGCCGCTATCTGTCTGCAGACTCAATTCATTGTAATAAAGGGGGGTGTCATAATGTTTTGACTGGTCAAAGTATTTTGAACCTTTTTAATTTTTAAGACCTAAGTTTTGGCGCTGATAATTTGTTCCTTAACATATTTTTCTGTAGAAGACAATACATTGCACTTTTTAGGTTACAGATTACACAGAGACATAGGCTATATTTTTAAAATAAAAATAAGAAATTTTAAAGTTTTAGTTTGACTTTTTCAACAAATTTTTAAAACTTGTTTCGAATATCATCCATCTTATAAGGAACGAAGAAATTATATTGAAATTTATAAAGTATAGATTGATTTAGATAAAGTGCTCCTACTTAAACCCTCTGATGGTCTTTCTATTCAACTATTTCAGTTAAACTATTCAAATTATTCAGGTTTTGGTTAAGAGAATTCCGAAAAAAATTTTGCTACTAGATGCACTTTTTTTGGGGGAGAAATGTTATGCAAATCAAAAAACAAATTGCTTCTGTACAGATTGCGAACAATCAGTACTGGAAAACCATTCTTCGTTTACCGTTATAATTTTTAAGGAAGAACGCGCTCTGCTGGTGAAATATTTTTATCCTAGGCCGAGAAAGCCTATTTATAGGCCGAGAAAGGCCTATATCCAAAAACGGTTTAAGGAAGATACAGACAAAATTTGAAGAGTGGGCTAGGAATGGGACGCGGCCGACTGACTGATATCATGGCTAACAAGTGTTTTCTACTCCCGATATTCTGCGACTAGTGCTAGAGCCATAGCATGTGAACCTGTCTTCTGACCCGCGGCGTGTTGCATTTTAGAGTAGTAACCATTTAGGATCCTTATGGTGCAACAATTAAAGTCGCAAGATCGGCAAAAAATCTTCCGTTTTGTTTATCGATTACATTATCTTGGTATTCTTAACAGTCACTGTTTTAGCACGTGAATTCGACTTGAAAGGGTCCACGAAAAATTCTGAAAAGTTGATACGGCCGAGCTAAGACACTGCTGGTCATGTTTCTGAAAACAGAATTTGAAAAAGTTAATCCGTTTTCAAGTTATCGTGCAAACGGCGGATGGCCGGACGGACAACTGGATAAGCGTACAGACCAAGCGTGCGTTCCTTTAAGTAGCTTTTATTTCTAAAGCTCCTAATAATACTGGAAGACTTTTTGGCCACCTATAATATAGCAGAGTTACGTCTTTTACATTGCTCGATTATCCGCGAATATGAGAATCCTCGATCGAAAAGGGCATTTACATACACTTTCCTAAATGGAGTTATTAGGAGCTTTAGCATAAAAGCTACTTATAAGAATGCGCCCTTAGTCTGTACGTTTATCCGCCGTCCGCCGTTTGCACGATAATTTGAAAACGGATTAACCTTTTCAAATTCTGTTTTCAGAAATATGACCATCAAAGTCTTAGCTCGACCATATCAACTTTTCAGAATTTTTCGTGGACCCCTTCAAGTCGACTTAACGTGCTAAAACAGTGAGTGTAAAGAATACCAAGCTAATGGCATCTCATATAACAATCGATTTATCAAGAAGGAATACATTGTTACTTTCTGTTCATCTTTTAAGCATTACTAACATCGGCGCGCGCACGTGAAATCGCTTTGTCGACGCACGATTGCTCAAGTGCTCATAATCTGTATTATTCAGTAGCGAAAGAAGGGAGCTACTTATTGGTTTTCTAATGTTTTAACTGTGTACCCCTTCATAATTTCTACATTTTTTGAGGTAGAAGGTTGAAATTCGGAATATAGCTTCCTATGGGCATGTCCATCTGCACTATTTAGTTTGGCTTTGATTGGTACACTGGGGTCGGAATTACGGGGGTAGGATTCAGAGAGGACAACATATTTATGTGCTATATAGGTACGTAAAGGCGTGAAATTCAGTATCCACATTCCTCTAGGCAAGATCTACATTACGATGAAGTTTAGGCCAGTTGGTAGTCACGTGGTCTTTAGAACTATGCCAACATATGGCTTGTGATATATCATACGTTCGGAAATGATGATAAAAAAAAGGAAATACGAGCGTTTTTATATTTTCTACATATTACGTTCGAGAAAATTAATTTTTGATTAATGAACTTGGGGAGGGGTAAAAAGTGTAGATAAAGGGATAAAAATAGATGACTTCAGGATCTGCTACTTGCCTTACCCTACTCGGGGGAAGGGGGAATAATTTTTTAATAAATGTATAAATGTATTTCTCCTTCACTGCTAAAGCTCCTCCTTGGATTGTTTACAAGATTTTATTTGTGATGGCATTTGCTTCGCTTAAAACTACAACAGTATTTTGTTCCTCTCTGGAATGGGCTTATGTGTTAACAATAAAATTCACGCAGACCACGCTAATTCCAAATTTTATTCAAGTAATCTTGAATCAACCTCACGCTCACCAGATTTACCCCCCGAAGAATTTTTTCTCTGGGGATATGTCAAGGACAGAGTATTTGCAACACGTGTACCTAATCTGGGCACATTGAGAAGAAAGATTACTGACGCTATTGTTGATGTTTAGCAAAAAATGTTACAAAAAATAATGCTTAGATATTCTGTGGGCGAAACATTTCACACGTGAAAGCGTATTGTCATCGTAAAAAAATCTTCGTGAGTTAGCCTTTTTCTTACGACAACTATACAATTGTAACTGTAATAATTTCTTTGTAATAAAATTTTGTAATGTTGGAAAGACTTTTAGCCCAACTTGTATTTTCAGAGAAGACGGCAAACAGGCGTTACTACCCTTCTCTTAGCTTAAAAATTCCAAAAATTCCATTAAGTTGCATAGAATTACCTAATGCGTTGTCTTAAATTGGATATATTGGAACGCATAAGGAACAACTAAAAAATATGCAGTCCCGTAATAAATTCTCTAATATATTCTTATTGTAATTCTCTAATTTATTAAAGCTTGTACTTTTTTAATATTAAAAATAATATATTGATGTGTGACAATTAGGGTTTTCTTCAGGAAAAATCTCCATTTTTTGTTGTTTGCAAGCAGAGAAGAGTGATAAAGCTCGAGAGCTTGCAGCTTAACGTACGGTATGTTGGCGTTTGTGCATAATGTGAGAGTTGAAAACCAGATGAATGCGTCAAATTTGATGTTCACAAATAATATACGCGAAGCGTGGAAAAATAACTCGTTCTCATGAAATGAACAGTTAAACGTTATCATTTTTTTCCCGCATTTCGTTGCCCATTTTCAGAGAACATGTAGGCTGCTGTTAAAATTCCTAAACGTTCTGACTTTTGCATTTTGGGGTTTTATTTGTTTGGTCAAGATACAGATGATTATGAATTTAAAGAAGCAGTCTATAACTGATTTGTTAAAGAAATGGTACTGTATATCACTGACTTCAGGTTCCACGATTCTAAACCATTAAGAAATAGAGAGTATAAGCAAGAAAGCAGTCAACTGTAATCACAAAATCTAAGAAAAAATGTGCTCTTTAAAGAGCATGCGGAAACATGTTTTCTCGTATTTTTGCATTATTCAAAACAGTGTATGTGTTAAAATATGATTAAAAACATTCAAAAATGATCGCCAATTATTGTATTTTTAATCATTTTCCCCTTATTATTATTTATTAATAATCAAGGAGAATACAAAGTTCTTGAAGGAAAATCGATATAACGGTACAAATATTTTGAAAAATTGTCGCCCTCTCCCTGATACCTCGAGGCGTTTCCAAAGCCGTCACTTTTATAATTTATCAGCTTATTAATTGAAATATAGTCAGATAATCGGTAAAGTTTAATAAAAGATGTCATGTTCTGAACGAGTACTTTACGAATAAAATATTTTTACTTTTAAAAATTAAGGAAGGTCACTGTAACTTAAGGAAAGTAATATCAGTTGCAGCTTTCAAGCAATCTTTAAAAAAGTTTAATCAGTAAATGTAAATAATTTATCTCTAAAGAGAAAATATAAACACTGGCAATCTTTCCTTTAACTCGTATCCGTTTAATGGTTTATATTTTATCGATTATACCTACTATAGAGAGCATTTTAGTGTTAGGCTTCCAATAAAGCAGAAAGCGTTCTCCTGTATACTTGAGTAAATAATGAGTCGAGGGAGTTGGGCCACGGTAACGACGACAAAAGGCTACCAAATCCGAATTGATGAAGACTATCGAGTCTCATGCAAAGCGAGCTCTCCATTTGCATAATGAGTCTGAAAAAGTGATCCCGAGTTAAAGCGATTTAATATGTTCTAACAGAGGTTTTTCAACGGATCTAAGAGGCTTTTTCTAACAGAAGCGGAAGGAGAGATAATGCCTTGCCGTGCGTTTAAAAGCTTCACGACCATTATAAGGAGCATGGGACTCGGTCTTAAACTCTCCTTGAAGCGGAATATAAATTATAACCTTTAAGGGACCGCTTAGGATATTAAGTAAATACAAAAATGAAATTGTATTTAATGTTTTCCGAATGCAATTTATAAGAAGTCGTGGAAACATTTTCTTTTTTCCAAGCGCGATAAGAGATTTGGGATAACCGAAAGGAACAGTAAATATACTATACAGCATTTATAATAGATAAGCCTTGTTTTCGCATGTAATATCATCGTGTCAGGTCGACTTGCGGTATTTGTCTCGGTTTAATTTATCCACTCGGATGCAGGCTGGAATTTGGAAAAGGATAAAGCGTCGAAATTTCATAACGTAACCTAACCGGGAGTTGTTCCTTAAATATTTTACTCAAAACAGCTTCTCATAATTTAGATTTTTAGTTATAATTTTTCTCGTATTAATTTGCTGCCCCATTCTCAGGCTCAAAAATTTATTTTGACCCCTGCAATCGATTTCACCTTTGACATTTGAAATTTTGCTAATTTAAATCCGATTCTACATCAAATTTTTTTACTGGCGGCTCAGGTTCATTATTATCATTTGATGACTGAGAATTTTCCTTGCCAAATTAGAGACTAATTTTCATCGTATGTTTCCGCCAGGGCATTTTTACTAAGAAACTGCTCTAAATTTAGACTGGCAAATATTCTTCACTTAATTATTAGAATCTAAAAAAGTTCAGAATATTTAGCTTAAATAATAATCACAAATAAAAGCAAACTACTTCTCTGGAACATAAATAAAAAATTGGCAATCTCATAGCAATAAAGCATCCAAAACTCGCCCGTAGAGATGTATTCAATAATTATTGTTTAACTAGAAAAACTTGATCCGTCATATGACTTGGGCTCCAAGTTTCAGTTTCAAGGAGTAAAGAAATTAAAGTGCCGTGTTATTTATTTTTGCATACCCTCTACCATTATTTTTTCAAAATTTCTCGAATCGCAATGTTTCTCGTCGGTACTCTTGTTAATTGAATCTGTGTTCTGCATATATTCCTAATAATATAGGACTCGGATCTCATCATAATTGAGATCTCCTGCGTTGTTGAATTCAACTGCAGCTTTGTCAGAGCCCTTGAAAAATATATTTGTAGATGTATTCAACTGCTCTCACAGAATAGACGGAATCCACGGAATCAACAACCATCTAATCGACTTGATTTGGTAGTCTGAGCATTTAACTTGAAGCTTAGATTAATGCTGCAAAGAAAATAAAGATAGTTTGTTGAATGGGACGCACTAGGTGGATTGTTTGGATGTCTGACCTGGTAAAGCCGAGCTGCAGCACTGGCATTCTCATTAGCAGCAAATAGCACATGACTCAGTCATCGAGGATTGCACGTGTGCGAAATTTGAAAAAGTTGATGGGCATGTGACACGATTTGCATGTAAAAATATTTTAGTTCCATTTTGAGTGATCTATTCATCCGATTATGATGCGGGTTTTTTTTATTGTGTTCGTAATTGAATGCAGAACCAATTTGTAACAGGAAATTTTTATCTTTCTTTTAAAGTTTAGAATAAAAATAAACACTATTTGCACTTGTCCTAATTTGCATAATTGAAATCAATCTGAGTGTTACATCAGAAAAGTCACCCTTAACATCCTTTCACTGCGTTAGTGGAATTTGCATATCTATGTTTGCATCCAAAATAGGAGGGGTTAACAGGCTTTTGACTCACCGTGTATAAACAAAATATCGTGTTGCCATCTAACTTTAATAAAACCTCCGTTTAATAAAGTCATAGAGCCTGAAATGGGCCTTAGGACGCCACAAATAATTAGGAAGCCTTCTTAACATATATAATCTATGACAACTTCAAAAGCAAAGCACCAGGAATGTAATAATTCCTCTCGAAAATTATATATCTGAAATATTTAATTTACAACAAAAAAAATTACAATAAAATTTAAAATTTTGAAGATTATTTTTGAGTTCAAGGATTAATTTTCATCTACGAGATTCCTTTAAATATATATTATTATATAAAATATATAAAATAAATTAATTTTGCAACCAGTTTTTATGCATTTCTTTGTTAGATTGAAATATATTTTTTTATTAAATTTTCATTTTTAATTTTTTATTATGGGTTGAGAACTACTTATTCGATCTCATTGATGTAATATTATTATGTTTAACTGTTACGATTGAACAGCAGTGTTTCAAATTAAAATTTCAAATATTAGTAATAGGAGACCAATTAATGTAAATGAAATAAAAAGGTAAGAATTGTTTAGAGAAACAAAACATATTATCATCATGCACAAAGAAATCGCTAACACAAGTGAAAATTAAAACTCTTACAAAATTAGTAGAACGACATACATATTAATGTCGAATTGCAAAATTCCGAAATGAAGGGATAAAACGATTTCAGAAAACATTTATCAATTAAATTATTGCACAGCTGTTGAGATAAATTCTTGAAATAAAATTTAAATTTCATGATGATATGTCTTATATATGTGTAGAAAATAATATATTATAAATTTAATAGTCTGTAGTGGAATTTTATCCTTTTACGATGATTTTCTAATATATATAAAGTAACTGAAGTTTGGATGCAGCGTGGCGATTTTTTTTCCTCTCTCCAGACTTGTGTAACAAGCTTTGACACTGAAATATCTATTTTCTTGTGGAATCTGCCATGGCTACTTCGTTTAACCCTTCTGCTACACCTCAGACAAGACTTTTCCTCCTGATTCGAAGGAGGAGGAGTTGTTGCACTTCTCTCTCTTTGATCTACTGCCTTCTCTTGGAATGTAACCGTCTTCCCAAATCGACTCTTCATCATCAGGCTTTTTTTTCTTGCTCCCGTTCCCTTCTTTCCTTCTTCCTTTTCCTTTCCTTTCTCGTTCGGATGGCACACGTCGCCTAGCAACCCATGTCCAGGATAGATCTGGAGATCATAATTCCTTTTCTCTTTTCTTCTGGTCTAATTTAAAGATCAATGTTATTACACTCTAGGGAGCCAAGAAACCATTGGTCACTTTAGAGTTCTCGCCTTTTGCTTTTACTTACCGTGCTTACGCACATTGCTGGAAATTTAATATAAGGCATTCATTTTTATTTCAATTTCTATTGACTCATAAAAATGTTTTTCTTTTATAGGATTATTAAATTTTAATTTAGGCCGGGTTTCATCGTTTCCAGTAAAACAGTGCTGAAACTTCATGCTCTTTTTAATGAGGCTAGTAAAATTTCCAGGTTTAGGTTTCATTTATTTTGAGTAGGACGATGTTCAAAGCAAATTAATCTTTATAATAAGCCATCAATCTCTAGCCGCATAAATTAAATTGGTTATTAAGTAAAGTGCGTTAGCACATTCAATATAAAAATAGGCTAATTTGATAAATTTTAAAGATAACTTTATTCTATTCAGTGCAAAGTTTAATATCAGCTCTAGAATGTACATTCCGGTTTAAGCAATGGATAAAAATAATGTAATAAATTTTACATAAAATGACTATAGACATTATAATGATATCATCGTCCCTTTACATGACCTTTTGAAACAGAACGAGTTTATTCATCATTAAAATTAGGCTTAAGTTATTACACAGCTTTATTTCCTACAATGAATGATATCTAAAAACTTAACAGCAATGACTGTATTTTCTATTTAAGCAAGCTATATGAAGTACTGATTACAAATTGTTTATTTCCTTCTTTACAGGGTGTCCAAAAAGTTTGGCAACATGGCAGATATCTCAAAGCTGCCAGGTAGGCGAGATCTGATGAGTACGGTTTAATAGGTAATAGGGTCAGGTTGAGCAGGCCAGGTTGGCTGAGGTTTCTAACAAACTTGAATTGCAGTGAAGCACACCGTTGGGAAGGGGAAATCACACTCTAGAGTGATTCTTTCTCGCCCATTTTCTCAAAATCTTTCAAGGGGAAGGGTGTGATTAAAAATTGCTTTTAGACTAATGTGGTGTTGCTCTACAGCAGGGCTGTCCAAGATTTCTGTCCGCGGGTAGCGCCCATGCACGTGGGTAATTTTCCTTCTCCCCTATTGCACATTACGTTGATCAGTTCCTTAAAATCGAGTTGCTAATTATCAATTCGACACTGTAAAAAAACAACAAAAAAACCGAGGCACTTTACCATTCTATTTCCTTCGTTTTAATGTGACAATTTTCTCGATGTCAGGTAGAATTGTATTTTCTTTTTCCTGATAGGACACGATTGCATATTAAGCATTTAGAATCCGATCTGTGAACAATGAAAAAAAAAACCAGATTCTCCCAATCCGGTTTAAATACTGGTTCAGTGATTTTATGCTTTTTCGGAATGTGCGCCATGTTATGCGAGGCGAAAAACAATCTACTATCGGTAACAAAAGAAATAATGCCTCATTTAACGGAATCGTCCCCTAAAGTCTGGCAACACTGCATAGGAAAAACTATACTCCCTCCCCTCCTGAGTTTTGGACTATCTCCTCGGCTTTGCCCGCGAGCTTTTTATGTTGCACGCGGGCGACGTGCACGATTTGGACGGCCCTGCTCTACAGGGTACCAATTGGAATTTTTTCTCTATCTTTAATAGTTTTCGAGTTAGCAAATGGATGACCTTAAATTTGGGGGACAAGGTCAAATTTGAGTGCGGCAATGAATCCCCCCCCCCCGATTAACTATTAAACCGTACTCGTCAGATCTCTCCTACCTGGCAGCTTTGAGATATCTCCCATGTTGCCAGACTTTTTGGACACCCTGTATAGAGAATTTTAGTTTATAAAATCGAAAGAATGAAAATATCTATTGAATAAAGGATTATTACACATATACAGGGTGATTCAGAAAGGTAGGTCAAGAATGAAATGCCATGTACAGTTTGTAGCGGGGAACAAAATTTTTCCTATAAAAATGGGTTCGGAAATGCATCCTTACAGAGATAATGCAACTTGTACGAGGTAGGAATGATATTACAGTAGGTGTTCAAAATGCCGTCCCTGTGCCTCGATGCAGGTGTTTAGTCTGCGAACGAGATTCTCGCGAACTCTGGTGAAGATGTCTGGAGAATCACTGACGGAAAACGCTGTTGGTAAATCCTTTCTTTACCCTGTGCCTCGCCGTAGACGAGATGCATGTCCGCCAGCTCCGCATTAGTCAAGCGATCCATTGTACGACAATGGAGTTACATGTTTCGTTTCCTCTCTTTTAAAGGAGAGAACACGAAAAATTTACATGATTAAATCCTAATTTACATGGACCCTATCATTGCCGTCCGGGTAACGCACATCCATTCCTACCTCGTACAAGTTGCATTATCTCTGTAAGGATGCATTTCCGGGCCCATGTTTGTAGGAAAAATATTGTTCCCAGTTACAAACAGTACATGGTATATCATTCTTGACCTACCTTTCTGAATCACCCTTTTAAGGCCCGTATTCGGAACGACCACTAATGCTCTTGCTCAAGACCATACCATTAGCGCTCATTCTGAATACGGGGTCAATGTGTTACAGTAATGGAATCCGATGATGCCAGGAAACCGTGGAAATCCGGTAATGGATAAGAAATAATAGAAAGAAAAACCACAAATTCCACAAATTTATTTTAATATTATGTATCGCATTTCGACGACTAAGTCGTGTTCCTCAGCATGATACAAACAAGCTTGTATAAATTTTAGTTTCTCTTTCTATTATTTCTTACCATTACTTCTAAGAGTTATTTAACAATTGTTGCGAAAACAGCATATAAATGTACTTTTTACTTTCTTATTTAGGCTACGTTGATGCTCTACCTTGCCAAAAGTCACAGGACACCCATATTTTACATAAAAAATGAGTCATTCCCATGCAATTTAAATGTTGTCGTTAATCCCAACACTACACAACGGAGGTCGCTTGAATGCTGTAGGAATGGTTCAAAGAAATCAGCTTTCGGACTTCGAGAGGGGTACAATAGTTCGGTGCCGCCTCGCAAGCAAAAGTGTTAGAGAGACGTCAACCCTGCTAAACATCCCCAAATCATCCGTGCAAAACGTCATCCGGGCGAGGAAAGATAAGGGTACGATAAGTGTTCATTCCAGGACCGGAAGATTCAAGATTATGTCGGCCAAAGACCAAAGGCCAAAGAACGCTTCGCAGATGGTCACTGCAAACCGTAAAACATCGGTTGATGAACTGACAAGATCCTGCACAGAATTCAATGGGACAGCTGTAAGCACTAGGACTGTTCACAGAGAACTGCATTATCTGGATTTTCATGGCAGAGCTGCGACCCCCACATCTCTATAAGCACTTACAATGCAGCGAAGAGATTGCATTGGTGCAAAGAGAGACGTCATTGGACTCTGGAGCAATGACAAATGGTTGAATGAAATGACGAGTCACAATACACCATCTGGCAATCGGATAGAAGGATTTTGTATGGTACAAATAACGTCATCTGGAAAGCTGTGTAATGCCCATAGGGAAGTTTGGCGAAGATCAGCGATGGTGTAAGGGTGCTTTTCGTGGTTCGATCTGGGTCCAATCGTTTGTCCATTGTGGCTGGTCATCTGAGCGCGGAGCGTTACCAATACATCCTGGATAACGCCGCACTCCCTGCTCTCTGGCAGCACTTTGGAAATGGTCTTTTTCTTTTTCAAGCCATAAAGCAAGGTTGTAGGTTAGGTTAGGTTAGGTTAGGTTAGGTTAGGTTAGGCAGATGGGTTGATGAAATGGGAGTGCAAAAACTTGACTGGCCTTCACAAAGCCCCAATCTCAACCCATCGAACATCTCTGGGATGTGTTGGAGCTCCATTGCACGTACGGAAATCTTTGACTGAACTGTCGAAGGCGCGTTTGGCGGAATGGCAAAAAATTCCTGTGGAAACCTTTCAAAAACTTAGGGACAGTATGTCCGACAATATAGAGGCTGTGATAGCAGCAAAAGATGGACCAACTAGATACTAACATGTGCATTTTTCTAAGTGTTTTCTCAATAAATTGGTGGTGTTCCATGATCTTTGGCATGGTTGTGTAGATATACTCTGGGTATTAAGTGACAGTTCGTTATCATGTTCGTAAACATAGCAACACGATTTTATAACACTCTAACAGGAGTACTCTAAGAAGTAAACTATAATTTAAGAGGGTAAATTGCGTTATTGATTGTTGCTACATTGTCACTCACATACGAGGATTGACAATTGAAACCCGCTCGAGTCAAGCAGTTGTTGTAAGAAGAAGGCAGGGAACAGGAAACACAAGCAAATAGAAAGAGTAATATTTAATGAAGAGTATTGTACACACATTTCACAAAAGAAGTCACCCGTGGCGTTTAGGCACGTATCCCACTGTTTAGGGAGACGGGAAATTCCGTCCATGAAAAAGATATGGATTGTTGTTTGAACCAGTCCCTAACTGGTTCCTGCACCTCATCATCGGTTTTGAATCGTTGTCCCTTGAGGAATTTCTTCAACCGCCCGAAGAGATCATAGTCACAAGGGGACAAATTCGGGCTGTAAGGCAGATGCTCGGGAACCTCCCATTTCTTCTGGGCTAGTTAATCCATAAAAACTTTTGCGACATGCGGGCGTGAATTATCGTTGAAAATGATCACTCCTGAAGACAGCATGCCGGGTCAATTGGTTTTGATAGGTATCTTTTATTCGCAGACGGAATTTCCCATCTCCCCAAACAGTGGGATTCGTGCCTAAACACCATTGATGACTTCTCTTGTGAAATGTGTGTACAATACTGTTCATTATATAATGCTCTTTCTATTTGCTTGTGTTTCTGTTCCCTGCCTTTTTTAAAAAAAACCTACTTGACTCGAACGGATTTCATTTGAACAAGTCTCGTATGTGAGTGAAAACGTAGCAACAATAATCATGCAATCTTCCCTCTTTCTATAGATTACCTTACATATCTGTAAGACTTGAATACTATTTTAAAGGAAGTACCTAACAATTTTTCGAACAGTTTATGGCTACTGTCATTATCGTTTATGGCGAAGTGCTCGAAACTGTCATCGAAAGAAATTGATTTCACTTAACGAAAACGTAATGGCAAAACACCTTTATAAACATCCAAGTAAAAATTTCGTTTAAGCCTTATAAAAATCTTAGCAAATCTTAATTTTGGACATTAATGGGTTAAGCACAGATTAAGGGACCTTATTCACATACTCGGATGTGCTGTATTTAAATTAGATTTTACAGAGTGTGCATACTGGTTTAGAATGAGAAAGAAGTTTAAACTAAATTAATTCAACTCATTCTTTAATCATACTTAAGTGATCTCATTATATTACAAACTGAACCTGCTAAATAGTAAAATAAAGTTTGCAGCAACGGACTTGAGGAACTCATTTAGGCAATCATAGAAATTTCAGTGTATGCGTAATGCAATTAATAAAATGAACTGCGAAAGGGAATGATGAATTCACTGAATGGTGAAGATAAAGTAATCGAAATCTTTTACATAACCTCGTGTAATGCTATTTCATGTTATCGATATAATTGGGTCACTGTACTTGAAATGATACAGAAAAAAAAGAGGGCAGATATCTTTTGAAAGTAGTACTGATGTCTCATACATGGTTGTCATCATAATCTGATCAAAGTGAAAATTGTCATTGAAATACTCTATAATTGTAGATTAATATTAAAAATGCCCAGCATCATCACTTACATTAAAATTGGAAAAAACTTCGCAACTAGGAATCGATCCAGAAAACACGAGCATCCAGGCTGAAATTGCTTCTACCAAATCAGCCAATGCGGACATTGGTACAGTAAGCTGCCTCCAAGTGTTCTAAAGACTATACGCTGAAAGTTGAAGCCTAAAGAAAGACCGTCTGGCTCGCAGATAATGCATTTTTCGTTTTAAAGCCATCAGAAAACTGATGAAAACTCATGATAAAGTAATAGGACTTGAAAAGGTGCTTTAATATTAGGACTCTTGATTGAAATGACAAGCCGAATCCTTGTAGTCCCTAGTTCGATACCAGGTTAGGGAATTTTCTCGTATCGTTATAAATATCTAATGTTTGATCCACTACTCCCAGGTTACAAACAGCGTAATCTGCAGTTCCATCCAGATCCCGGAATGATGGTCTTACCATATCGTGTTAAGATAACCGAATTGCGAGCAGTGCATAGTCTTTGCATACTTCCAGAAGGACAGGAAGACCTATTTCAGGAAGTCTGTTTACGTACCGTTATTTCTTTCTCATTGAATATTTCATTTTAAAAAATATTAAATTAAACATTTTCTTTTATAATTTAAAACATTTGTATGAACAGTTTTCGATTTCTCTTCAAAATACAGCAATCCACTTTGCTATTGCATCGACAGATGGCGATGCATTATTAATGCTTCTCGGTTACCTTCACATAGCCGACTTCCTCTGTCACGAGCAATGAAAGACCAGGGAACAGGGAGTTCTCCCTATTCCCTGGAAAGACTTTCATTGCTTCTTTCACAGCAGATTTGGAGCAATGAAACTGGGAAACGGTAAAATGTCCTACTTGAAAAGGGCATTATTCATAGTCATGGTAAACCAATCAAGCAAGTTTTGGACGGGATCAGAAAGCACGTGGCTCTTGATAAAACTTACCGTCCCGCAGCTCACTTGCATTGCATTTCAATATGCTTGCTAATAATAAATTGAAACTTACGAAGTGTAATAAATAAATATTAACACTAAATCCAATTTCACTGACAGTACATTTCCTGACTTTAAAATGTAAAACAACTGAAATCGAATAAGATAATTTTTTTATTTCAATGACGAGAATTTTTTTACGTTAACAGTTCAATATCATAGACTGCTATATTATTCTTTAGCTAACTTAATATCGCTGATGAATAACATCAGAGAAAACGTGTCGAAAGTTTTCTCTCAGGTATTTTTTGATATTTATGATAGGAATGTTCCTAATTTATTAGAAAGGCTTAAGCAGATGCTTTCTAATTAAAAGTCACTCTTTAGTCACGACACGTACAGTAATTATTGAAATAACTAACTCCGCCCATGAAAAATCAACAGGAACATAGTTACAATGGTGGATAGGTTAAGCTCGCTGCCACCCAGTCTGGAGTGTTTCTTAATGAACAGAATGAGTGTTGTTAGGCAACACGCACAGCTGTCATGGATGATCACGTTTCAGCACACACACTAATAAATATTTACATTTTGTTGTTTGCAAAAAATAATATATTTTTTATATTGGCTTCGCTGCACAGCTTCTATGTTCCCATAGTTGCCAAGTGTGAAAATCAGAAAATTCTTTTAAATTTTTAGAATCTTCTAAACACAACGCTTGGTTTTATTCTGTCATTTAATTTGTTGTTAATATCGAATTGAACTTAAAATTTATCTGTTCTTGTCCATAATTCGCATTTTCAAATCTAAAATAAGGCATATTTAAAAAAAAAGAAAAAAAAAAACGTCCTATAAAGTAGTTAATAAATAGATCATAGAAATAACTGATGTTCTGTGATAAGGCTAGATATTTGTTCCAATGTTGCTCCATCTAAATTATGAAAATTCTTTTTCATACTTTTTCAATTCTTAATCAAAGTTCCTGCTTTATTTTAAAGTAGGGTTTCACATGATTGGTCTCCACTTTTCAGGTTCAAGGGATAAAGAAATGAAAGTATCGTATTATTATTTTAGCATAAACTAAGGTGATCTAGAACAAGGTGGGGGTCAGTTTACCGGAAGTGGTACAAATTGCCTTACTGCGCAAGCGTATTTTGACGTCACTGGATGACATCGAAACCAATACCCGCTAAATCGAAACCTCCACAAAAACCAAAACATGGCGGCAATGAAAACAGTTGTGCAATAGCGATACTTAACGACTCGTTCATTTCCTTCACAATTCTCATCCTGTATACTATTTATTTTAATTAAATAATAATGCCATTATAAGGAGGGACTTATAATTATTGTAAAATACTTACGTATTTCTTTTTAATGTGAACACAGGGTTAATGTTAACTATCCGCACATCGCGCGATGACTGATCATGCAACCAAGGTAAGTGATATTTACTGTGACTAAATAGAAAAAGGGGTATATATCAGTTCGTTAAAACGGGGAGTGTCTTTAAAATGTAAATTCATTTACCTTGGTCGCATGATCAGTCATCGTGCGATGTGTGGATGGTTAACATTAAGCGAACACAGAGACAAGGACGATAACGTATTTCTCGTTATGGTTAGGCCTAATTATCATTCCTCGTTAAAATTTTGAAATTGATTCGTCGGAACCGTTAGCAGTTAAAAGACAGAGATAATAATTTCAATATTATTTCATAATAACTTTATATATGCAGGCATTAGGAAATATTAATTTATGAAATAGTAAGTTTACAAATAAACGTTTCTTCAGAAATACATCGTAAGAGTTTTGTTTTTTACGTGAAAACGTTTTGTTTTGTGAGCAGAATAATGGCTACCGCACACAGCCGGATGTACGCCATAAGTCATCCAGTGACGTCACAATACGCATGCCCGTTAAGCACTTCTGACAAACTGGACTTACCTGTTATTCTAGATTACCTTGAGCGTAAACTATATTATTAAGTAGCGGAAGAATAGAGCTACTTTTTGGTTTTTACAATGTCCGTCTATTCGTTCGTCTTGGACATACCCCTTCATAATTTCTGCATTTTTTCAGAAGGTAGAAGGTTGAAATTCGGAACGTAGCTTAATATGGGCATGTTCACCTTCACTATTTAGTTAGGTTTTGATTTGTGCAAAGAGGTCGGAATTACAGGGGTGGGAGTCAGAGGGAACAACAGACCTATATGTTGTTTAGGTACGTAAAGGAGTGAAATTCAGTGTCCAGATTCTTCTAAGCAAGATCTACATTACTATGAAATTTGAGCTTTGCAGTTATTGTATTCAACTGTAGCTTTGCCATATCCACTAAAAATTTATTTGAATATGTATTTATTTAATTGCCGATTCCACATTGATTTGATAACAACCCTGTGATCGACTGGACTTGGTAGCCAGGGTGTCCTAAAAAGGACTGACGGTTTTTAAGGTTTGTGTAAATTTTTTGTACAACTCTTTTGTTGTATTCCGTTGCGGACCGTTCTTCGGATGCGGATGAGTTGGTGAGCATTTGTTGGGCGCCCGCGACCGGCCAAGGTGGCAGCAAACTTGCAGTCCGTTAAGAATTCCTTAAGATTAGTGCGCGAAGCACAAGGAAATGTACCAAAACAATTTTCTGATCTCATTAATGTTCTGTAATATTAATAATAACTCGACAGACAGTGTAATAACTGTCACCGTTTGCCTGCTATCCATTTTTAAAACTGTCACCCTGTAGCGAGGCCAACACGTATCAAATTTTGGTCAAAAAATTGATCAATTTTCTGACAATGTCAACTGTTGATGAGGGTGATCATGAGAACACGCCGACAACTTCCCTCTATCTGTTGTCTGTAGTGGCATTGATTTAGGCGATAGCTTTTTCGTGTGCGTGCTGCTTTTTTTTTAACATCCAAAAACCGTTAAGAATTTATAACAGTCTCCTCTCTTCGTGTAGTCCATGTACAATTTTCTTTCGACATGCTACTGCCGTTCTTCGCCATGTTGTTGAAACGATGCGGGGAATCGGGTAATGGCGTAGGAAAAAAAGGTTCTCCTGATTGACTGCTCCCGTCAACTTGACGAAATGCAGTTAAACTGAATCAACTGCGAAGTTAATGTCAATTTCTGCTTCCCGACCACTTTCCATCAAAGCAAAAAAGTTGATGTCAACGAAAAATTGATCAGTCTTGGCAAAAGTTGATAGGTGTTCGATACCCTTTAGGCAATGATGCAAACAATGAAGAATAGTTGTTGAATGGGATACGCTACGCAGAGGCCATTACACGATTAACAATGTTGTAATAAGTACGTAATCGTTGATGGCAGCTGAACGAACCGCCTACCATTGGAAAGAGGTTTCTCAATCTCAGTTGTTTTCGATAAGGCGAGCCATCAACATAAAGTCTTTTGCGTCCTCCGCTTTGATAAAAACATCGAAATGTCTGCCATGCAGCCGGAGTGGGTTGTATTGCACCTCTAAATCGTTTCAAAGCTTGATACTATGACAAATGTTTACATTTGCATGCAGCATTTTGTAATTGGGTACAGACTTTTGAATCACCCTGTATATTAGATTAAACGAGGGTTAGATTCCGTTTTAAAAACGGTGATTTTTTAAGAAGGACTATAAATGAAAATAAACTAGAAAAAAAACTTTTTAAACACAACGTTTTTAGATATTAAATTAAAAAATGCACTTAAAAGCAGAAAGTAATTTTTCTTTGCTTAATATTTTTTGTGAATAAAAATAAAAACGTTGGGGCGCTCATTGAATATACACTGTGTAACAAAAATAGCGGGATGGCTATATTCAATCAGTTTCTATAACTAAAAATAAGGAAAAAAATTTATCTAAATGTATGTTCTAAAATCAGCCTGTATAGAATCATTTGTGAACTCCATATAAATTTATATATACATTAATGGATATGTAGAATATTCATGTTTTTAATTTAAAAATTTAAAAGTACGGAAAAGACTGACATCTCGAATGGGAACTTAAAGTCAGGCTGACAAAGGATTGGTGGTTCTGTGAGGATCTTCTTGATTTGCAGGAACGCTGCCTCGCACTCGGGTGTCCATCTCCATTCTTGTTCCTTATGAGTGATATTCTATGCATTCATTAATCTGAAAATTCAATATAAATTTAATTACATGATTATATAAATACAAATATATTCAATGAGCGCCCCATCGTTTTTATTTTCCCAACGTTCCAAATCCATATTTTGCTAGAAACTGGATGGATATAGATTTCATAATACGTATGTACACCATCTCTTCCAAACTCCACACGAACTGATAGAATGCCAGTTTCCTACAACACGGCGGAAGTGAGGCCATATTATTTCAGTGATGAATACACAATTGCACTGTTCACAAATCCTTTAGAAACATTAATGTTAGACCTTAACATGACTTTTGCTGCTTCAAATATTTCTATGTTTGAGGAGAGCTTCAGTCTTATTGATATCTGCTGGTATAGCCTACAGGCCCATTGCCGTATGGTTTTATAAGTGAGAGCTGCATCAGATCACATTTAAACCTCGGAAGAAGCGTCCATGAATATTTCTTGAAGGTTAGGATGACACAATCGATACACGCATTCACATGCTGAAACTTGACGCTCTTTCGTTGTTTTCTTGCAAATCTTGAAGAGCTTATGAAACAGGTTATTTCTCCAAGCAATATTTTTCTCTAATTCCTATTGCAAGCTCATTCGGCTTCGGTTTTGATATATACAAGGCAAGTGAAAATGATGAACCCGATTTCAGAAGTTTACTCTGTGAAATCTAACGAACATATGGTATCACATCATATCACATCACAAATGTTCTACGTGAGCGCCTTGCATAACCCAACACACATCAAATCGATAGTCTATCTTCTGCCAAAGCTTTCGCTACACGTCGCGGTCAATATCAGCAGTAGCTCCAGTAATGCGGGCACGCAGGTCATCCAATATTGTTGGCAGTGGTGGTACGTACACATGATTCTTTACAAACTCCCACAGGAAGAAATAACATGGGGTCAAGTCGGGGAAACGAGGTGGTCAACCAAGGAGATGCCGATCCCCCCGAGATGCACGGCATATCCAACGTTGTTGGAAAGCACAGAAAGTGAAAATACTGCGTGTACACTACACTGGCTGACAAAAAAAAATGAAGCACCCAGACGGAGTGGTCCGATATTATCCTATTTCAGTACACATGCATACCATTGATGTGTGAGTAAACGATTAGATTCACAACAATCTATAATGTCTAGAACGCTCACCAGAGTGCATTCGTGATGTCACCGCCATGTTGTTGATAAGTTGTTACCAGTCAACTGCTGTGAGTCCGACAGTTACGCAAGACGTTCAGAGAGGATTACTATACTGTACAAAGCACCTGCGATGCCTCGCAGACGCATTAGACATCCTATCCGCCAAGTGTGGGACTGTATGAGGCTGGTTGGTCGTATCGTTCAATTGCCAAGTGTGTGGGCCATTCAGATGTCACAGTGGCCCGATGTTGGAATCAATGGGTACAGAGGGCATCCATGCACGTCTGCAGGTTCGGGTCAACCAGCAAACACCACCCCAAGGGAGGACCGTCGTATGGTGCTCCAAGCATTAAAGAATCCCATGGCATCGGCACCCGCCATCCGCGAACATGTACTGGAGACTCTACAATACCCCATGCGTTCCCGCACAGAGTCGACGACTGGCATCCGCCGGATTGGGTTCCTACCGCCCCATGCGTCGGTTGCCATTAACACTACAACACCAACGCCTGCGTTTAGAGTGGTGTCTTCCCCGGGAGGCATGGACAGAGGACGAATGGCGTCGCATCTTGTTTAGTGATGAGTCCCGCTTCTCCATGACCTCCGATGACCATCTTGTTCGCGTATGGCGGCGTCGAGAGCAGAGGGAACAACAGTCACGTATTGTGGAGAGACACACAGGGATAACCACTGGCATCATTGTGTGGGGAGCCATCGGATATGCGTTCAGGTCACCTCTAATAGTGCTTCGGCAGACTTTGACGGCACAGCGAAACGTCACAGACATTTTGCGTCCGCACGTCCTACCCCTTCTGGCACAGCACCCTGGGACATTGTGCCAACAACATAACGCACGTCCACACGCAGCATGTGCGCCTATGACTGCATACAGCATGTTGAAGTCCTCCCGTAAGATCCCCAGATCTCTCCATCATTGAACACGTGTAGGATGACATTGGAAGGCGACTCCGTCTCAATACCAACCTGCGGGATCTGGAGAGACAGCTGCAACAACTGTGGACTGACTTGCCTGTGGAGAGGATCCAAAGGCTGTTTGACACCATTCCAAACCGCATAAGGGCATGCATTGGGGCCAGAGGGGGTGCCATACTCTACTGACCTGGCGTCAACATTCCACCTGTACTGCCAACGGCGTTGTCTGTTTCATTCCTTATTGTAATCAGTACAATAAAGTAACATTTTCTTTTATCATATGTCGTTTCATTCACTTTCAACCACTCCTTCTGGGTGCTTCACTTTTCTGTCAGCCAGTGTAAAATATGAAAGTTAACCTTTCGAAGCACATGTCTCACATTACGATACGTTCATTAGACATATAAAATAAATGTCTGAAATCTGGTCCATCATTTTGACTTACCCTGTATTTAGCAACGTAATACGCAATCACCTCATTTGATCCGTATGGTTGAATATTCATGATTCCTCGCCGTAGCCTGAAAAGTTTGAGATTGTATTTGTTGACCCATCGATTTTCATGATGTCGCTTCAACTGGATAATCATCCACCATTGCTAATTGTTCAATGTTCCATTCACAAACACCAAGGATGAGCGCGAGCGGTAACCGATGGTACCCCACACTATTACGTTGGATCTGTGTGCCGTTGACGGATGCACATCCACACCATTTGTGTGCAGGCAGAAATTGCTCTCATCACTGAAGACAACATACCTCCATTCAACACGCCAGTGCATAGAAACATGTTTTTGCAGAAATGATAGTCTGCTTAGAGGGATACGTGACTTCAGTCTTATTGCAGTCCGATTGCAAATGGTTCGTGTTCGTCTTGATACGGATGATGCTACTCTTGACCTTATCTCTGATGTGGATGCTATGCGAGTGTTCAATGCGTAGGCGTGCGGAACCAGATCTACGTGTGTGAAGTATCTTCAGTAAACTACTGCTGAACACATCGAACCACCACAGAAACATTACGTCCAAAGTAGGACGCGATTTGTCGATAAGGCTATCAAGTCCCACAATCCGACCTCTGTCAAACTCCGTCAGTTGCTGCACAGGAGTGTAGCTGCGTGTGCAAGGCATTCCGCAAGTTGAGAATAGTCCAGTCTGTTAAAATAAAGATACTACTTTGATGATTTTATGTAAATTAGAAATGAAATCGTGTTGAAATTTAAATCAAAATTTAAAAAATGTAACACATAGAAGGAGTAGGTCAATTTTAATGAAATTGCACTAGAGCATCATGTGGGTGGATCCCTAAATTACATAAAATCATGAATCTGGCATTTGTATTTTAACAGACTAAAGTAGTCTTAAGCCTGTCATGTCCCGCACACGCTGTGCAGCACCTGATGGAGTTTGACAGGTTGGATTGCGGAAATTCGAGAGGCTGGATGGTCTTATCGGCAAACTGCCACCTAATGTTGACAGCAGTGGTCTAAACAAGATACTTACACACATAATCCTGGTTCCAGACGCCCACGCATTACTGATCCACGCAAAGACCGTCGGATTGTAAGGGAAGCACTGAACACCCGAACCGCATCCACAGCAGGATAAAGGCCAGAGTAGCACCATTCGTATCAAGAAGGACCACTTGCAACTTGCACTAAGACTGTAGTCACGTGTCCCTCTTGCCAGACTACAACTTCTGCACGAACACCGATCTGTGTGGTTGCAGTGGTGTCGTGAAAGAGCTGGCTGGCAAACTGAATGGATTCTTCAATGATGAGAGCAGAATCTGCCTGCACACTAATGATGGACGTCAAAGTGTGCGATGAAGACCAGGAGAGCGATATTTTCATTTACGGCACACAGGTCCAATATCTGGCGTAATAGTCTTGGGTGCCATCAGTTATAAGTTATAACTTATAAGGTTATAATTTATAACTCGTTTTCATCCTTGGTGTTTGTGAATGGAACACTGAAGAGCGCACTACATCCAGGTTCAACAATCCGTTCTCCAGCCCTTTTTGCAACAGGAGAGTAATGTGCTGTTCCATCAGGATAATGCACGGCTACACATTGCTCTGCTACCTTATAAGCTCTCTAACATATACGTTGACTTAATATTTGCACAGTTGCGTCAACAGATTCAGGACGCTTGGTACAATGTATCCCAGGATGATATCCAGCATCTGTACGACCGTGTGCATGCAAAAATCGAGGATTTCATTTATACATTTATGCACATGGAGAGCATACGGCATATTAAATTGATCTATTGGGACTTTTGGGACAAACTGTATCAGGATCCTGTGTACATATCATGTTTAAATTTAAATCATATGTTGTAAGTCACCCACACAATTGTGCAATTTCATTAAAATTGACTCGCTCCTTCCATGTGGTACATTTTTTTTTTGCCGGCAGTGTTATTTAGTTAGACTATATATTTGTTTTGGGAGATGAAAATTATATATAAACACATATTAATCATATCCAGTTGGTTGATGCATAGGGTTTTTTTTTCATTTGTAGCCCACAAGGCTTCAGGATTTATGGTTACATTCCTGGTAAGCAAGTATTTGCTTGATTTTCTCGCAATTTTCGTGCACGCTTTCTCCCGTACACGTCACAGATGTTTCGAGCAGCAAAACTATTAAACTCAAACAGAAGAATATGTCGGAAATATTAGTGTTTTTCTCACTTGACACTCCATCTTCTTTAGCCCACAGATAGGCCAAACTTTCTTCAATTCTGGAAATTCGAGCTTTATTCACCACCACAACATTGTCTCTGAAAATGACAACCAATAAGCAAACTCCCAAAACCGCAGTGGTTCAACACCATGACCAAAAATACTACGAACTTGTGCCTCAACCCAATATCTCCTATAATCTCCAGTCGTTTTATGCCAAGTTCTTTATGTTTTTCAATAAACAAAGATCTTTCAAAGAAAGGATTTGAGAAACATAACTTTTCATTGATATCGATGCATCATAGTATATTAATAGTCTATCCATATATGAGCATTTAATCTCAAAAAGTAAGATGAAATTGACGCAGTTTCTTTCGAATGCTTCTAAAACGAATTTTAAAAAATCATTTCGGAAATATAACAGATAAACAAATGAGTTTCTAGCATTTCATTGTACTCTAAAAATTTACGAGTTAAAGAATAACTTTAGGAAAGGGAGAGAATATTAGTAAGGCTTTCATATTAAACCTGGGCCGTCATAAAATTCTTAAAATATTTTTAAAGAATAAAGATGGAGGGGTAGAAGGCAATCGATTGGAGAGGCAGCTTCCGTGAGATTGTGGTTTCCCCCTGCCTTTATTTTTTATAGCGAGAAATAAAACTGAACCGAATCACCTGCACCTCATGCATTATTCCCGCAATGATTCCGTTGTTTTAGAGAAAAAAGAAGCGACAAAAAAAATATAGAAAAAAAATATGGGAGAAGGGACGACGAGTTTAGATCACTTGATAATCAGCCATGTCGGCCTTTCGTCCTCCCCCGCGGTGACCCTTGACCTCGCCTCCTTCTCTGGCCACCCGTGACTCCTTCCACATTGAAAACGATCCCCTCGACTCATCCGGGTCATTGATGGATCAGCTTCGACGGAGTCACGTGATAAGCTTCGCCAATAGCTCCGTTCCGCTAATGCCGCTTTCTTAGACCCTATTTCTCTTCTGAGGTTTTTCGATTTTTTATTTATCATTTCCTTTAAACTCCAGGGAGTAAACTAACGGAGTGAAATAAACGAACAATCGACTGCCCCATGCTCGTTTTGGCGATATAAATGATTATTTACTCATCGCTTTTCAATTTTAAGGCTTCGCTGGTTTCAATTATTTGATTGTATTTGTTGTTTATTTCATACGGATCGATATAGAGAGATCTAGTCCCTAATTTCCTGTTTAGGTAAATTCAACAAAATAACTTCATCAATATTGAATTACAATCAACTGTTTTGTTTTTTGTTTTTTAAATAAAGGTCTAGCATATAGATTTTGCGCAGATCAAACAAGAAGAAAAATATGTGAAGAAATTTAACATTAGGCTATATAAGATAATGTTTGAAGAAGGAAAATTGAATTGTGCACATTTTAGAATGAAGCATAAAGGTATGAAGTTAATCTATTAATGGAAATCGAAAAAATAATTTCTGAATAATTTTCTATTGCTCATGAACTCTGTTTGGATCAGAGTACGCTTCTGTTTCTATTGTATCACACAGATAAGACTTGTCTTTAAACTAATGATACCACCGCAAAATGATCTGTTTACATGTTGGTTCTTTTTCGTACTTTCTTCTGAATACTCGCTACACTGCAATAACGGATGTACAACTCGCATATTCCAGCACACAAATCTCTTTTCCTGCTTTGGCTCCATTTTGTAATGAAACTGCACTCGTGCTGCCATCTGGTGCATCTCAATGCAAACTTGGTGAGTTTACGGCTTTTTTCATATATCAATTATGTATGTGAGCAATACTTTGGAAAATGCAGTGGTTTAAAATCGAATGACTCATTTATAGTAATACTATGTTATAAATTAGTATTATTATGAATTTTAAGAAATCACAGAGTTCAAACAACATTGTTGGCGAAATGCTGAAAAAATATAAAATAAAAACTTTATCTTATTGGTTTCGAGGGGCTTGTGAAACGATGGGACAAGTGACTCAATGTAGAGGGAGATTATGCGGAGAAATAAAAGTAGTTTTCATATCAGTAGTAGTATTTTGTTCATTTCTATATCCATTTATAACTTACTTACTGACTTCTCGTAATTTCAGAAAACACCAATTGTAATCAATTACATTAAATTAAAAATATAATTTATAATCCTTCGAATTTATTTTTCAGTAGCATTCTTTAATGTTTTCTCCCTTAGCGAGAAATCGCCTTTACAATACCGAAGCGCAAGTGTCGGCCAGTTAGATCGCAGAATTAGACTTATACCAAGATTTTAGAATGAGATTTCTTTAATCAAGATTTTTCCTTAGATTTATTGCTTCCGTAGACCCTGAGCACTGTTGTCATTTTTCGGTATCAGTTATTATATCCAACTAATGTAAATGCCATGTTACGATTTGAGACCTTTGATGGTTAAGGATGGTCCAGCGCGTTATCAGGCACAAACGTAAAACGATTATAAAAAATTTCCTTTTAATGAAATGTTTTATAACATTAAATACTCTTTTAGAAATATTAAAAATTGGGCATTAATCTAGCTCTCTGAATGCTTGGAAGTTCCTCCAGCCCTTCTTTATTACTGCACGTCCTGATAGTTTGGTTACTCTCTACTCATTTCACCCCAAATTCATCTAAATATCTCGATGTTTTTTGGGTACAACTTTCCATTTGCCAAATTTTCTTTTATCTAGAGCCCGATAATTTTCTAAACGGCTCTAATCTAAGGAACGTTGGTGCCTTTATCCTTTTTTCTAAGAAAATCAACGTTTTGTTGCAGCAAGTAGGATGTGACTAATTCGGAATCATGTGGGGTTATCATGTCAGGTCAGGAAATAACTTCTTTCATATTGTGATGCCTGTTAACGAAGAGGGTTAAGCCCTCTTTCACGCATTAATTGAGATAAACTTTCGCATCAATCGTCTCTTTTGCAATATAGAGTTACGAAACGTTCCCGTATTCATCAATGGCCTGTCAGATCATTTTATAGTTATATAAACTTGACTTTATACGAGGGTTATTCGTAAAGTAAAGCTCGTTTTGCAATAAAAACAAAACTAGTATATATATTTTCAACATATTTTCCTTTACAAATTCTATGTACTTTTAACTATTTTTCCACATAGTTTTCAAGTTTATTTAAGCACTTGTCATAGCGCTCAATGTACTTCCGCACGATCACTTCATAGAAGCTGCCGCCGGTGAAGAAAATCACGCAGTTATCACTTGTTCATCGTTGCTGAATTGCAGGCTGCTGATGATCTTCTTTAGCTCTTGGAACAGGATGTAGCCACTGGAAGCGAGGTCCGGATTTTAAAGCGGGTGGTCAAATTGTTCCAAACTAATCAGTTCTTTGGTTTGGGAACAACTTGACCACCCGCCTAACAGTCCGCACCTCGCGTCATTGGCTACCGCCTGTTCCAGGATCTAAAGGAGATCATCGTCAGCCTGCATTTCAGCAATGATGAACTAGTAAAAATTGCGTGATTTTCTTCATCGGCGGCAGTTTCTATGAAGTGATCATGCGGAAGTACATTGAGCGCTATGATAGTTTTCAATTTTATTTAAGCACTTATGTGGAAAAATAGTTAAAGGTATATAGAAATCTGGTAGAGAAAAAAATTTTGAAAATATATATAATTTTTGCAAAACGGACCTCACTTTACGAATAACCCTCGTAGTGGTAGTAATTTTGATTCCTGGAATTTCTGCAGGGTCCTGAGAAACACTGGCCAATCTTCCAATGACAAAATTTTGTTTTAACCGTTCATGGTAGATTTTCCTACATGCGGTTTTGCGCCTTGTTTTTGGTCCTTTGCCTCTTGTCTTAATTTCTAATTTGTGTATTTTAATTCGAGCAACTGTACATTTAGAGATTTATTAAGTGTCAGAGCCCTTTGAGAAGGTTTTTCTCTCCACCCTTTTCAAATTGATCGGCGTAGCTTGAACCACAGGAAGGCCAGGAAGCGGTTTAAATTTCATTTTTACCGAACCTTGATATCTTACATTTAAAACCACAGAGTTTTGTAAAATTACGAATTGATTTGTGTCAATATTTATGATGTCAATGTGACATTGTGTAGAGAGGAAAAATTAAATTACGAATAACATGTCAATATTTCTAGTAAATCATTTTGATTAAATTTGCCCTCAAAAATACACCTAACAAATATAATAAAATGAGCAATGACGGAAATTTTGTCTAGTAGCGCATCTGTTACTTTGGTAACATTAATTTTCTCTTTTATCTGGTCATATTAATGCTTAATGAATTTTAAAGGGGTGGTTGTCAAAGAACCAAGCACTGCGACCTCAGGTCTATTGTACTATCCCCTAATGACGATGAAAGAACGATTATGAACGAGACAAGCACAAACATCCATGCCCTGGACGGGATTCGAACCCGCGACTCGCTGGTGTCGAGAGCGGAAAGACCTGTGCCTTAACCCTCTCGGCCACCGAGCCGGCATATGGTCATATTACAATAGCGGAGACTGTAACCAAAAAGAATAATAGCGAATGATAAATAATTGTTACAAAAGATATGGTAAATAGAATAGTTTAAAAAAAAAGTTCGTTAAACAGCATATGACTGTTTCCGAAAATTTTAATTCTGAATAAAGAAAGAGGCTTTAATAGTTTCGAAATACCCGTGTCGATTGAAAGGTGTCTTTTTTTTATAATTAAGATCATAACTATGAAAAGACAATTGTGACGTTTTCACGTGTTGGATTAATAATGTCAGTTTAGGAAAAGACATGTTTTTTTACACAGTGGTAATTATTAAGAGAGTTGTTATAAAAGAGGATATAATTTTGAGAAAACTTTTATAATTAGAGCGAGCCATTTTGTAAAAGTTGAGAATTCTAAAAAGGGATAGAAAGACTTTAGGGATAAGTGTGAGCTAATTGGAGGGGAGGTGTTCTACTGAACGGAACTAGTTTGTGAGTTTTTGTTGAGATACTTATGAATTGTTTGTTATATGGTAATATTGAATTGAAATAGTAGTTTCTGAGATGAGTTTTGTTAAAGCATAAGAATAATGAAGATACTATACACTGAGTGAGCATATTATTATGACCACCTGACATGTTTATGCAAATGCGCTCACGGACGTCGCCACAATGTTGCTAGCGGGCCGGACCAATATAAAAAGAGAAGCTGAGTGTCGTCGTCAACAGTAGACGTGTTCCATTTTTCAACTATGGGTAAACGACGCGATTTAACAGCCTTCGAACGCGGGATGATTGTAGGTGTTCGGAGCTATGGAGCGAGTATCAGCGAAACAGCAGGTGCTCAAGAGCAGCCGTCGTTAAAGTATTTAAAGACTGGACGCTTAGCCGGAAGACGGCGTCTGAACGTTGGCGTTGTGGCCGCCCGCGGATGGTTGATGATCGGACAGAACGGAGACTGTCACGACTGATAAAGGAAAACAGAAGGGCAACTATGCATCAAATCACTGCTGACCTTAATCAGGGGTCCTCCAAAACGGTCTCTGAATGCACTGTCCGCCGCACACTGCATCGCATGGGATACGGAAGCCGAAGACCTGTCCGCACACCTTTGCTGTCTGCAGCCAACAAGCGGAAACGACTCCAATTCGCTCAGGAGCACAAGGACTGGATTATCGAGCAGTGGAAACAAATCATGTGGTCTGACGAGTCACGATTCCAGTTACATTATGCAGACGGCCGCGTGAGAATCTGGTGGAAACAGCACGAAAGCATGGACCCCGCATGTATGAGTACAACCCTTCAAGCCGGTGCGGCAGTGTTATGGTCTGGGGAATGTTTTCCTGGCATGCGTTGGATCTGTTAATACGTGTTGAAGAACATCTGGATGGCACGGCATACTTCCGTATCGTCGCCGATCAAGTCCACCCTGTCATGTTGATGGCGTACCCCAATGGAGATGGCTGCTTCCAGCAAGACAATGCGCCATGCCACAGAGCTCGTATTGTACAGGAGTGGTTCCAGGAACATGAGGGGGACTTTACCTTACTTCGGTGGCCCCCACAATCCCCAGATCTCACTCCAATTGAGCATCTGTGGGACGAAGTCGAACGAACCATCAGACGGCTGGGTCCACCACCGTCCAATCTAGCACAACTAGATAGTGCTATCCATCAGGCGTAGTGACAGATTCCTCCCATCACCTTCCAACATCTCGTGGAATCAATGCCACGAAGAATCACCGCAGTATTAAAGGCAAAAGGTGGCCCAACAAGATACTGACAGGGTGGTCATAATTTGCTCACTCCGTGTAGTAAATGCATTTTGAGTATGTTTAAAAGGTGAAAGGAGAAGAAGGCCGGAAATGGGTCTAGTATTTAATGGGAGAGCAAATCGATGAAATCATGAGACTGCTAAGGAGCGGGTGATTGGGGAGGCTGCGTGCTCTTCGCTCTCGGTTGGACGTTTTTGACGAATGCTGGAACTTTGGAGGGGGGGGGGGGGGGGGGGGGTTTTTTATAAGGCGGCTGTGAAATCTCCACAGTTGGCTGAAACCATCCAATGGCTTCTCCTTCCGAAGTAGTTAGTGCGGTCTCATCAGACAAATATTAATGAGTACTCACACCAGGATATGTGTATAGAGAGTAGGAGGACTACTGAGGGTGGGGGTCAGGTGTCGGCGTTGACCTGACCAACCTAGACCAGGTAGATCCCGGCACTCTGAGCACCTCACTCAGTCCACTACAGATTTGGATGTCAATTATTTTGAACTCATTACTCCTGTCATTGTGTGATGCCCACATTCATCTGAATTCTATGGAGACTTGAAGACGGCGTGTGTCCCGAGTGATCAACCCTATAGGATGTGTCCCATCAATTAGAACCGATTGTGAAGACAACACAAAGAGTCATCTGTTGAACTTGATGGGGACAGTTTGAGCCAATCACAGGACTCACTCATCGATCGATCCGGTTTCTCTGAAAGTGTATATTTCGTGCTTCGAAAGTGTGTAGTGATTCATATAAAAAGTGAAAATTGAAAGTATTATGGCCTGTTTAAATTTTGTGCATACAGAATCTGAAAGTAGTGCTCAGTGAGATTATGATTTGTGGATACAGTGGTGCAACATAAAGTCGTAAGTAAAGCTATTTTTTGATTTTGTCCATGTTATTACATTCATGAAAAGATAGAGTCAAATTTTAGTGACGGAAATTTTGGGTAAACTATTAGAAAGAAGTGCTTCGGTTGGTTAAATAATTTCTCCGTGTGGTGGAAAAGACTAGAATACTTGTTGACATATAAATTTTGAATTGACAATTCTTGTTGGAATTTTAGATATAAGTACTTGGGTTTATATTGGAGTAACTTTCTTCTTTTGTGCTTAAGATCTATTCTTTCACTTCTTTAGGTTTTTATATCCTTTTTGTATCTTTTTGGTCAAAATTGACTTTGTATAAAATTTTATTTGTTTTAATTCTCAAATTTGCTATCTTATTGAAATAAATAAGACACATACTACCAAGAACCCAACCTTTTGCCTTTGATTGCTGATGTGAATAATTGAATTTGAGCTAGTTTTAAGTGAATTTATTAATGATTCATCTTGTTGGCCCTCGTAGGTTGAGGTGTATAAAAGGGGAAGTAAGGGGGGAGGTGACAATCAATTAGGCAGTAGGTTAAATTGGCGCCCAACGTTTGAGGCAGGTTGTGGTGTAATGTAACAAGACCATAGGGGCAAAAGGTTACACAATAAAGAGTGCTCTCTAACAAGAGAGTGAGACCTTTGTGCAATTAATTTTCTGAAATAGTACAACAATTTTCAAAACTAATAGGACAGATGCAGAGTGATTCCATGAAACATTTTGATATTCACCATATAAAGACTACACGACGAATATTGGCTAATTTTTGCGCCCATAAAACGACATTCTTCAAATTTTTTATAGCCTCATTACCACATTGAGGATAGTTCAAGGAAAATTTATCACGTTGTTAGCACGTCCACATCAGGAAGATGAAGTGTTAATGCGATGGCTACCCGGTCCCCATGCTACTTTTTCTTGAGGGGATTCGTGCAAGATACTGTCTTTGTGCTACCACTTGCTAATCTTCACAACTTCACAATGGTATCACCGCGGCTGTGACATGCTGATAGATGTCTGCCGCATCAGCAAAGCTGAACGCCTTAAGCATTGTGGAAGTATATAAAAAAAACAAACGTGGAGAAGCCACCTCTGTTTCATGGTAACTGTAACGTAATTTGATTATGGAGGCTTTCTAAAATGTTTCATGGATTTATGAGTAACCTTATGTAAATACGGCTTAATTGGAAAACGTAATAAAAATAAAATTTCTTTTAAATTACTAATAATCATATTATTACTGAATTATTTATCAATTAATTTTATCTTCACAGTAAAATTATTTCATATTTCAAATCTATTATTGAATTTTATTGTAAAATTATCAAGATATAAAATTCACTTATAATAAACAGATGGCTAATGCTTAATACTACTGTAGATAGAGGAAAGTGTCAACTTAAAGGTAAACTCCACGGAAAAAATCGACTTTATTTATTTATTTTTTTGCATCATAACATTAATCCAGGTTAATAGAGTATTTATCATTCAAAATTTTTCGATTTTTCCTAATATTTTATTAAGAAAATGCATCGGAAAATTGAAATTTGGCGTGGGATCTTCCATTCCTTGTCCACAAAACACGGCGGAACAAGCTGTCATTTCCTGCCGCGAGAACCTCGGGGAATTTCGTCGCCGAGATTCTAATCGCTTAGAACGATTCTACATATCGTAAGATTTTGCTAACCTGTTTTATGTCGGAATGCCTTCAATTTGTTCTCTGTTTGGATGTGTAAATAGACAGTCGGATAGAAATTTCACGTTTCATTGATTTCCACAAGCAGAATCGATTAAAAAACAGTGGATTAGTTTTTGACAGTGAGGGAAATGCTATCCAACTCCAATGAGCATCGTGTGCTCATTTTGTAGCTTCTTGCTTTGTCTACGCATCCACCGTTTTGAATTCAGTATCAATTCAAACAAGAAATTCTCTGAAACAAGATCACGTATAAGGGGAAACTAGATGCTCTTCCAACTCTAAACGGGCCTGGTGTTCTTCAAGAACAACGACCGCAACAGCACTCGTTAAACGCAGAAGGAATGAGGAGGTAAGCCTATCTGCTGTGTAAGGCCCACGCCGTCCTAATGTGCACACGCCGACGCGGCAAGCAGAAGATCCCGTTTCACGGTTTAATGCATAGGGCTGTATATCGCAGAAGTTGCAGTAGCATTTAATTCTGCTAACGGCCCTTATATATCGCTGTCACTATTATCAAAATCGCAGTCGTCACTACCGGTCTTGTTTCATAGTCCATTGCGATGCCCAACTGACAACCAAGAGCGTCCAATGTGTGACGTCACGAATTCGAAATCCTTCGCACTTCTCGTCAACTTGTGACGCAACAGTTGCCGAACCATGGCGCCAGTGTCTATCGCAAAGGGAGGAAAAAAATGAAAGTTTTTTTATATATTTTATCAATTTTGAGTATGAATTGAAAATTTTTATACGTGCTACGTTGTTATTGGGACTTTCATCTTTCATTTTAAACAAAGTTGTTTGGGTGTGGAGTTTACCTTTAAGGAAAGCTTACAGAAACACCTATTCACTTGAAGCACATGAAGTCAATGTTAGCGATAAGTACAGTTAAATAATTTTTTTTTTTTTACGAGGGTTGCTCAAAAGATAATTCTTAACATTTTTTCTTCGGAAACAATTATTCAAAGTTTACGGAAATTACTCACGATATAAAAGAATGTTTCTTTTAGACACACAATCTCCAAGAACTTACATGGCCTTACGCCAGCTACGTGAAATGAGACAAAAAAAATCACTGCATTTTTATAAAAGGTTCAAACTTTTTTTTATAAATTCCCTACATCAAAGTATGTATCCCCACGGTGTTAATTTTCATGTAACATAAATTCTTACAAAAATATTCGCGGTCAAATTTACAGAAATTAGCCGATTAAGGTGTTTTATAAACACACGTTTCTCTGAAACGGCATGTCGGACAGGTTTCATTCATAGCACATTTTAAAGCTTAAAATCTTTTATCACATTTTATCTTAACTGGTTTATTATGGACATGATATTCATTTACAGCAAATATTACCGAATATGGGAAGGACGTTCTTATAACTATGAACTGGAACAACTGAACGACTTGATTTTTCAACACAATAAAAAAGAATGATATTTTTTGATTTGGGAGTCTTTTGAGATTTTTCGATTGTCTAAAGAAGTGTTTGACACACAATCAACAGGAGGTCCTTCTAGTTGAGAGAATGAAGAAGAGCTCTTCGTCGATCTTTCTTTGTCTTTAAATCATCATTTTTGTTTAGAGTTCTGTGAACCCCCTTATCGTCTTTCACCAGTGTTAGTTGTGCGTTCACGAGAAGGATGAATCGACGTTGACACCGAGGTTGGTGGAGAGGATAAAGAAGGGAATCCTACTGAGATTTACCTTTCACCTTTATCGCAGGGTTTCCATGATAACCGGCAGAAAATGAGCTTTCTCCCAAAACAATGAGACCTCGTAAATCTGAAAGGGGATTCAAAGTCGTAACTGCGGTAATTATTAACTAGTTCCGACTGTCCTGAAAACTTAATGATTCTTTAGCATCTATTTTTCATTAAAGGGCGGCTTAATTAGATGATCGAAACAGCTTACATAAGAGATTACAAAGAACATGGTTCATATAAAAGTGCAGTCTTCAGTGAAGAATTTTGCGCTATTTATACGCGTTTATATATAATAGTATATTTATTTTTATTCACGTTTCTAAATGGATTATTTCTTCCTGTAAATATTTCATCATTTTAGAATCATATATGCGGAATTGATTTCTTGGTTTAAAGGATTTTTTGTTCTGGTTTCTAAAATGAGAGAGAGAGAGAGAGAGAAAGAGAAAGACAAAGACGACGAGACATCATCATCCTTTGCATTTGCTCTGCAAACAGCAGCCTTTTAAGCAGTTCTTGCTGGAGGTAGTCAATAAATTCATCAGATGAGTTATTAATTGCGAAAAAGCTTCGCCTGCCTTGACGACGAGGGACTCATGGGAATAATGTGTCATCGTCATTTCGGGTGGGGAGCATACAAAGTGGAGGGCGCTTATTTTTCCTGCAACCCCGAAATCGCTTCCATGACGACGTTAAGCAGAGCACTTCACCTGTTTACTTTTTCACCCTACCATCATCAACATCATCAGGTGCAAGCAAACCAGCCATAGTTTAAAAGATAACAGCGCTTCAGCTGTCTGATGAGCTTAATTTAACACGGAGGAAAAACGAAGTTTGGATAGCTTGCTCTGAAATGTACGTGTCATTTATGAATGATAAATTGCATAATGTTGCTGAAAATTTTTTGAGAAACCAGATAACGACCTAATATTTATAAATATGCACACTGTTCATACGTAAATGAGAATTGCGTTCTCTTTATTTAACCGATGTCCGTTAAACCTGAATTTTTGACGTATCATTTTAATCTGAATCATAGTTTTGTATATACATGTATACAGGGTGTAAATTTTAAGTTGACAAAGCAGAATAACTCGAAAAATAAGCTTCACAAGAAAAAATGCGTAGAATCCAAAGTTGATTATTTTCGAGGGGGCATCTGCTGGTGCTAAAATTAGCCCACCCCCCCCGGCCCCTGGGGGTGGGGCGGGGGGCAACTTTAAAATTTCAAATGGGAACCCCTATTTTTTATTGCAGATTCAGGTCCTACATAAAAAACTACGTACATTTTGTCTGAAACATTTTTTTTATTTTTGGTAGATGGCGCTGTAATTCAAGAAAATCCATTTTCTCATTTTTGCGTGGAAATAACTAATTTATTATTCATTTCGATTCCTACATTGTTTTAACTACAATGTAATTTGAAGACATTTCGTCAACAAACAAATAACGTAAACATTGGCATTTTTTTCAGAATGTTTACATTTTAAATTCTGATCTTTAGAAGAAAAGATTGTAATTTTTCAACTGTTTTTGTGAGTGTACAACGCCGTATTGCTTTTGAATTTACATTATGAATTATCTTTCTGTGGAAGAAAAAATTGAGATGGTGTACATTTATGGAGAAAGTGGGAGAAATTTTGATAATGCAGTCGCGCTTTATGCTCAGCGTTTTCCTGGCCAAACGCGATCACGGTCTTCTTTTGTTCGAGTTATTAAACAATTTACTGCGGAAGGTAGTGTGAACCAGAAAAAAAGAACCCGTGCAGCTACTGTTTGTGGAGAAAACAATCAAGTGTCAGTCCTAGCTGCTGTGGCTCATAATCCACATGCGAGCACAAGAGAAATATCAAGGAAATCAGGAATTTCACATATGAGTGTTTGGAAAATGCTGAAGCTCCACAAATTTCATCCATATCATGTATCTATGCATCAGGAACTACATGGCAATGACCACCAAAACCGTCTAACGTTTTGTCACTGGGCACTTCAGCAGATGCAAACAAACCAACATTTTTTTGCACGAGTTCTTTTCTCCGATGAGTCAACATTCACAAACCACGGGGAAGTTAATCGACATAACATGCATTACTGGAGTGAACAGAACCCACACTGGATTCGAGAAGTCAACCATCAGCGACCTTGGTCAATTAATGTTTGGTGTGGGATAATTGGCGATAAACTTATCGGTCCATATTTTATAGACGGTAATTTGAATGGCAACAAATATCGTAACCTACTTGAAAATGAACTACCAGATCTACTTGAAGACCTGAGTATTGAACTTCGACAACACATGTGGTTTCAACATGATGGTTGTCCAGCGCATTATTCATTAGTAGCGCGCGAAGTACTACATCGACTTTACCATGGTCGCTGGATCGGCAGGGAAGGTCCTGTGAATTGGCCAGCCAGATCGCCTGACCTTACATCGCCAGATTTTTTCTTATGGGGTTACCTCAAAGATATCGTTTATAAGGAAACGCCAACCACTCGCGAAAACATGATTCAAAGAATAAGAGATGCTTGCGCTGCAATTACACCAGACATGTTTTCAAGATGTGTTCAGGAATTTACAAAACGAGTCAATAAATGCATCGAAGTTGGAGGTCATCAATTTGAACATTTAATTTCATAAAACGGCGAGATGCAAGGGATTTAAGGACAACAAGCAGGCCGAAAGTGAGAGGCGAGGGGACTCACTGGAAATACAAGCACCCCGAAATTCATTTACTTGCAAGTATTTGCAAATAAGAAAAAATAAAACGAAAACAATCGGTCCTTTTAAGGACCACCAAATCTTAAACGGGAATAACTTCATCTTTACACAGTCTTTTACTTTTTTACTCTGTTAGTTAATGAGTTCACTCGTTAGTACGTAGGATGTTCGGTTAGTTAGTTAGCTAATCAGTTGATTTGTTTGATAATTATAAAGTTGTGTGGCCTCATGACCACGAAACAAAACAAAATTATCCTAATCCGCGGCAAAAAATAATAAAATAATAACTTTGCGGCAAAATTTACGAAGTAAATAAGTATTTTTTATTTCTCCGTAACCATTTCCACGCAAAAATGAGAAAATGGATTTTCTTGAATTACAGCGCCATCTACCAAAAATAAAAAAAAATGTTTCAGACAAAATGTACGTAGTTTTTTATGTAGGACCTGAATCTGCAATAAAAAATAGGGGTTCCCATTTGAAATTTTAAAGTTGCCCCCCGCCCCACCCCCAGGGGCCGGGGGGGGTGGGCTAATTTTAGCACCAGCAGATGCCCCCTCGAAAATAATCAACTTTGGATTATACGCATTTTTTCGTGTGAAGCTTATTTTTCGAGTTATTCTGCTTTGTCAACTTAAAATTTACACCCTGTATATTTCGATAAAAAATTGAAACAGCATTACCAATGACTATTAAGAGTCTGTAGTGATTCTTCAAATACTTTTCTTTCTCATTTCTAAATATACTTTAAATTATTTCGTTTGTAAATTAACATATTAGACTTGAATTCTTTCAAAATTGCGAAAACAAACTGGCATATACGTATAGGTAATCAAAAAAATACTGCCGCTTTCCGATGGGGTGCGCTGCCGAATTCCAGATGATCGCGCATGTATTTGCATACCGAGGAATTTCTCAGTGTTCAGGATGGTGTTTGGTGTATAACAGCATCTTCGCAATGGCTGCGAAAAATTCGTTATTCGAACGTGTTTGTTATACGAATTCAAACTCGGTACAAATGCTTCTATTGCATGCCGTAAATTAAGCACTGCAATTGGAAACGAAGCAATAATGAAACGTTCAAAAGTGGTTCCAAAAATACCGTTCCGTTGGACATCGGCTTGTACTATCCACCACGAATTTTGCTTCAGCTACCGTTTGCTATACATTCAGCAACTTGAGCGTGTGTAGGTTTCCTTGCGTCGCATGCAGCCGGCACTGATGAATAGGAATAATGCATGGTACAGTGAACCAAAGGAAATAATCCACACGAGTTTAATACTTAATATTACAGCTTTTTTAATTATAATTATTTAAATTTAATAATCTTAATAATGTCAACTCTAAATGTAATATTAAATTATTAAAAATAAATTAATATTGAAACGGTAAACCTTAGAGTAAAATTCAAGTGTGGATTATTTCCCTTTGATGACTGTTGTTGTTGTTGAGTTCCATCAAGTCGAAATCGACTTCTGGTGACTGTGTGGACATATGCTATTCATTCACAGTTTTCTAGGAAAGAGTGATAATGCGGTGGTTTCCCGTTGCCTTCCGCATGATGAAAGGTTGATAATGAAAGAGACAAACACAAACAACCATGCCCTGTGACTGTACTTACATGCAAATCAAACATAATTAAAAACACTACTGCGAGTGTATTATTGTTGGTTGTTGTTGTTGGATATTATATTGTTGTAGACGTTGTTATTATAGACAGACTCAATTTAGAAATTTATGTGTGTTTCGAGGTTCTAATTGGATATGGTTATTTAACAAATGGGTTTAATCTGGAAGTGTTGCTTTGTATATGTACAGGTTTTCGAAGATTTTTATTTTGTTGAATGACGAATCCTTAGTGCTGTTTCTATCAATAAAATTGGTAGAGACCTTACAACACAATAAAGGGAGAACAGAGTTTCCGACTAGTTTCGCCATTTATTCCCGGCTTTATCAAGGATAACACACTACAATCGACAATCGAACAGTGAAGTGTACATTTGTTAGGATGGGACGAAAGCAGCGCTTTCACAAAGCTCATCTAACCAGAATAAACTCCAAATGAAATACACTGAGGTAGTCAAGAAGCCTAACCAACCCAAGCGGTCTTCCATATTATACAAAAAAGAAAATAAGATTGACGATTGTCTGAAACAAAAAAAAAACAAACGAAATAAAAAAATACAAGGAGAAAGAAGATTATCACATCTTCCAGTAGTCTGGGAAAGAGACGTTGCTGATATCTTCAAAATTGATGTCAAGAACGTGCCTCGGTTTACGATACTTCGTATGCCAGTTCATATTCATTGAGTTCTTCAGGATCCCTTTCACAAGCTTATTGTCGCGAGTCTTCATCTTCTGTATCATAATCAAAAGGAGATCCTGTATAAACTTTCCGATATGGGCCATGTTTAAATCCAAGTGGATGGATTGGTTTTTCACCGTCCTTCTGTCCAGCTGGGCAACGGTCCTCAGGGTAACATTCTGGAATGACTGTAGTTCACTCCATCTGGTTTTACAGATAGTCGCCCACGCAGGCATGCCATAGAGGAGTATGGTCCGGATAATCGATTTGTACAGAAGTAGCTTGTTGTCAATGCTGAGGGCGCTGTTGCGACCCATGAGAGCTATGATACTGTACTTAGCCCTCTTCGCTTTGTTCAGAGCATAGGACATATGCTGGTTCCATGAGAGTCTTGAGTCAATGATTACTCCCAGATACTTGTAGTTGTCCACCCAGTCCAGTTTCTTATTGAACAGAACAAGAGAATCTGGGGGATGCTTGAGCTTCCTATTGAGGTACAAAGCCTTGCACTTTCCGACGTTAAGGTTCAACTTCCAGCAGTTAAACCAGTCTTCGAACTGCTTCAAGGCGCACTGCTGCCGAGTAATAACGTGAGCCGGCTGGTGTGCCCATGTCATAATGGCAGTATCATCCGCATAAAAATACAGATTACAATTATCGGGTTTCGGGAAATCATGTACAAAGTAATTAAATAGCACAGGCCCGAGGACAGAACCCTGAGGGACACCGGCCTTTACAACACGGGGTGTGGAAAGAGCTTCTCCAACTTTGGCTTGATAAGATCTGCCGTCAAGAAAGGATTTCACCATCAAAATCAAATCGGCAGGGAACCCGTCTCTGATCATTTTGTAGACAAGGCCCTCATGCCACACTTGGTCAAAAGCTTTACTGACATCGAGAAATACCACCCCACAGTACCTGGATAGGTTCAGGGGGGTGCTCAGGTCTTCAACGAGCCTCCATATCTGCATCGGACAAGAGTGGGCAGCACGAAAGCCAAACTGCTCTTCTCGAAAAAGGTCATTTGCTAGACAGTGATCTTGGAATCTGACGAGGATCGTTCTCTCCAACACTTTGGACATCGAGGGTAGCAAGCTAATAAATAACACACTATCGACAATCGACAATCGAACAGTGAAGTGTACATTCGTTAGGATGGGACGAAAGCAGCGCTTTCACAAAGCTCATCTAACCAGAATAAACTCCAAAGGAAATACACTGAGGTAGTCAAGAAGCCTAACCAAGCGGTCTTCCATATTATACAAAAAAGAAAGTAAGATTGACGAAATAACACACTAGAGGCTACATGCCCTTATATACAGAAATATGGTACAAAGTGATCCACGTGAGTGGATAAAGAAATGACAAATAGATACAAAGTTTGTGGTTGAAAACAAAGAATACAAAAAAATGCGAATAGAATAAAAATAATCGGAAAATATTCGAAAGGTTATAGAAAGATCCAATAGCGAGTCTTGACCATAGTATCAGGGAATAGGGAGAACGGGAAACTAAGTTGCTAACTGATTCAATGCTAAATTTATGAAATAAAAACAGCGCCAAAGCGGAAGAACGTTTGGACTGGTGAACTAATTGGTTGTTACTTTTTCTTCCCTCCCCATTCAAGCCGCTGTTACTTTCACCTCCCCCTTCGATTATACTGGATAAAGAAAAGACGCGAAGAAAGAAACATGGAAGGTGGGAGGAAAAAAATATTCACAAGTGGTAAACTTGTGAATATCTTTTCCTCCCATCTTCCATGTTTCTTTCTTCGCGTCTTTTCTTAATTCCAGTATAATCGAAGAAGACGAATTTCAATAGCTAATTTTTTTTTTTACAGTTGTAATTAAATTTCGGTTTAACTATTAGGCAATCATAACCATATGTAATACCATAAATCAATTTGTTAAAATTAATGCATTTAAAGCTAAGTCGACATGTTCTTAAAAATGAACATTAAACACAAAAAAAAATCGCATAATTAACAACTCATATAAGCTGGAAGTAACATGTGTTTAATAATATTAAAAAAATGACAAACATTGAGCTCAGATTATCGCCAATAATTACAAAAAAAAAGAATTGCAACAAGGATAAATAATGCACAGGTTTCTGTAATGATGTTAACAATTACTGCCGAATTTCTACCTTTGATTCCTTGAAACTGAAACTTTATTAAGGTTTTAGTTTCGAATTGCTAGTTCACCAGTCCGAACACAAGGATCGCTAGTTATTTCCGCTTTTCAAAAAAAGTGCTGAACTTCGCTTCCCGTTCTTCCTATTCCCTGATAGTATAATGATAAAACAAAATAAATAAAATGGGAACAGGAAACGGAAAGCACTGTGTCATACCAATATCGCCTAGAGAGAAAGCCTGCTCACGGAAAAATCATACATTGTTAAATCACCTACGGTAGGGACAATTTCGGGCTTATTATTGGTAGAAATATGATTAACAATATCCTACCTTAGGTGATGTAACAATGTATGACGTTTTCGCGTTCAGGCTTTGAGTAGAGGTGGTATTGGTCATACGCTGAAACACGGACCTAAAAGAAGACTCATCCGGTTGTCTATTAAGGCAATACATAATGAAAGTAAACAAAATTAAAACTATTACAGCAGGTTGGATACAGAATTAAGGATAGAGAATACATCGAAGTCTGTTTGACGATTGAAGAGACGATCCGGGGAGTCAGGACTGTTCAGACTGGTCCTGATGATTTTTGGAGACACTTTTTCTTTAATTTTCCAAAATAGTGTTTTTATGTAGGATGTTCTGCAAATTTGGATTTGGCGTGTATGCATATTCATGGTGCATAAAAATATATATGCTGAAAGATGACTATTTGAAAAACACACTATTAAGTTTGGTTTAAATCGATCCACTGGGATTAGAATTATGGTGGTCGGATTTAGAGACGGGTCTATCTGGTCAATTTGATACACTGCTTGACAATTGCTAAGGAACATGCGCATTCCGCTATTTAGGGGCGCTGGAAAATAATGTAGGACACATCAAAACATTAGTTGTTCGATTTGCATAATTTGAATAAAAGTCACGTGTCCAATGAGCTGTGGTTTAGTGAAAATCAGTAGCCGTGGAGTTTTTCGAACATTACTATAAATTTTCAGTCCCTCTATCACATATCGTCTCCAGAATGCCACAGAGACGTAATTTGAGTGATTACGATCGTGGACGAGCTGTTGGCCTGCTTGAGGCAGGCCAAAGTGTGACTGAAGTTGCAATGGGCGTTGCGAAAAGTGTTTTTTCTCGTTTGAAAACTGCTGCTGCCACCAGAGGATCCGCTTTACGTGTGCATGAGGGTGGTCTTCGAAAGAGCACAACAGCTCAGGAGGACCGTAGCATAGCCCTTTCAGCAAAAAGCGGAAGAAATCTGACACCCGCACAGATCGCGCAGATCTTTCCGCTACTACAGGCACTCGTGTTTCTGCCAGAACCATTTCCCGTCGGTTGAATGATGTTGGGCTCTATGCATGGAAGCCTGTCAAATGCATTCCAGTATCTCCGCTTCATCGACGGAAGAGATTAGAGTGGTGTAACGAGCATCGTGCTTGGGTCGAACAGGAGTGGTCCATGGTGATGTTCTCCGACGAGTCTCAGTTCACTAAGCAGAGTGATTCTGGACGTCAAGAAAAGGGAAAGTCGTTATCACAAACAACACGTTCGGGAAGTGCAACGTTTTGGTCAAGGAGTCATGCATGATGCCCCCCTTCACATCTTTGCAGGAGGGTCTGTTACAGCAGCAGTACGGTATTGCAGGGAGATTCTTCTGGATCATGTTTGTCTTTCCCGTGGAGCAGTTGGTCCAGATTTTGTGTTCATGGACGACAATGCCCACCCAGACAGGGCGAACATGGTCTCGGGTGTTCTTGAGAGTGGATATCAAGCGTTTGCAGCGGCCCGCATACTCCCCGGACCTCAATCCCATAGAATTTGCCTGAGACGCTCTTGGTCGACGTGTGGCACAAAGGAATCGCCCTCCCAGAACGCTCCAGGAACTGACAACTGCGTTACAAGAAGAATGGGATAAGATGCCGACTGCTCTTCTCAACAGTCTGGTGGGAAGCATGCCAAACAGATGCAAAACATGCATTCTGGTTCGAGGAGGCAATACTCACTACTAAGGGTCTCACATTTCAAACCGGTGACAAACAACCAACAGTTTTCTTTAGTCACTCATTGATGCTTCATGATACCTATTCTGCTTTTGTCATTATGTTCGTTTCTTTAGTTCAAATTCCATGCCATTTTGTGTTCATAAAGTCACTGTAATACGTCTATTGAAGTTTTAGTAAAGTTTAATTCTTGGGACAGTATTTATTGACAAAAATGTTACTGTTCCTTAGCAATTGTCAAACAGTGTATATGGTCATGTAAAGGTGTGAAGTCGGATACGCAGATTTGTCTAGGCATGCATGATGGATAAGTGATTGAATGCATTAGAATCAATTTTGGGACTTTTGTCTGTTTGTCTGTCTGTATGTTTGTACGCACATCACAAAAAAACACTGAACGGATTTTGATGAAATGTAGAATTTTTATAGCTTACAGTGTTGGTCAACATTTAGGGTACTTTTGATCCCGATCAATCATTTTCCCCCATCTTCTTTCTTTCTTTCTGTCTATCTTCTATCTCTTCTATCTATCTATCTATCTATCTATCTATCTATCTATCTATCTATCT
>JAHWFO010061024.1:2163288-2197385 GCA_023313115.1 Rhysida immarginata | reverse complement strand
TCTATCTATCTATCTATCTATCTATCTATCTATCTATCTATCTATCTATCTATCTATCTTCTTCCATACATATAATAAAACTGATTTTTTGTGCCTGTACATTCAGAAATTACAAAATTTCGTCAAACAAAGAGCCCGAACAACGCCGGGTATATCAGCTAGTTCACTAAATATAGTAAATATAGGCTTACTAAAAATTCATCAAAGTAAACTGTTGACATAAAATGGTTTCGCAGTATGCATAATTATAAAATGAATTTTGTCAAGCGCATCTGTGAGGGAAAAATTAGAAGTCCAAATGCCATTAGTGAACGTCACATTTGCATTTACCATCCTTATTAAGAAGAGTATTAGTATTCCGTCGTAAACGTAATTGATTGATCTACTCTAACGACAGTGACCGATGATCGATTGACACATTCGACAGCTTTCCAATTTGCTATCTAAATAAAGAAAAAAGAAATGGAATTTGTTTTGTAAATTGTGTGGAAATGACATTAAATAGTGTCTCAAACTAATAACTTACTGTAATAATATTAATAATAAATGTTTACCTGCATAACAGATATACACTATGTGATTACACTTTTGGGACACCCTCACAAACCATGGAATGTGTCAAATGTCGCATATCAATGACATGTAAATTATTTAAATGCCAACAAAAAATTTCAAGTATATATCTTATTATTATTAAGATATGGGTCGTTCTAAAGAGCTCAGTGACTTACAACGTGGAACCATCATAGGATGTCACTTCTGCAAGAAGTCAGTCCGTTAGATTTCCACCATTCTATAAACACCCCGTACAACTATGGGCAATGTGGTTGGGAAGTGGAAGGCCCAAGGAGCAACAACAGTGCAACCACGAACTGGCAGATCCAAGAAATTGACAGACAGCGATCGTTGAGTGCTTGCACGCGTGACCCGGAGCACTCGAAGGTTTTTTGCTGAAATGATTGCTACAGAGTTCAGAAATTCTATTTCCTGTGTTACTAGCACAATCACCATTCGAGGGAACTCCATTCCCTGGGTTTCCACGTGCTGCTGCTCACAAGCCGTTCATCGTTGAAAACAATTCCAGGCGACGTTTGGATTGGTGTAAAACTCGCAGAAACTGGAGCATGGAAGAGTGCAAAACGTGTCCTATGGACTGATGAATCAAGATACACACTCTGGCAATCAGATGGATGAAGTTGGGTTTGGCGGATGCCTGGAGAACTTTTCTACCTGCCCATTTTGGAGGAGGTGGTATCATGGTACGGGGCACATTTTCATGGTTCGGACTGGGCCAGTTATTTTCTGTTAAAGAACGATGAACTCTGTTGCTTATCCAGACATCTTGGACAACTGTGCACTGCCAACACTGTGGGAACAGTTCGGCGATGGGGCTTTTCTGTATCAACATGACAATGCTCCTTGCCATAAAGCAAGGTTGAAGAAATTGATTGTCCTGTACATGACTGATTTCAAGACAGCGCGGTTGAAGAAATGGAGTGGCCTGTTTATAGCCCCGATCTCAATACCAATGAACACCTGTGGGATGAACTGGGACTCAACTACGTGGCTGAATTAACTATTGCTCTGAGACAGGAATGGTGGAAAATTCCAACTAATTGCTGCCAAAAACTGGTGGAGGCTGTCATTAGAGCAAAAAGGGGAGGGGATCCGCCACTTATTAATTCCTACTATCTGAAGCCTGCGATGCAGAAATACTGATGCTCTAAACTTTGGATCACATAGTGTATCTGTTTGTTGAGGATTCTATTGGGTGATGTAGATTGCGCCTTGTAAGTCTTGAAGCTTTCAAGTTTGGCAGATCTTATTGAATTCTTGGAAAAAAGAAAAATTTTCATGGAATCAGCTGTTTTCTCGTGTGAGCGCTTCGCATCCGACAGATGATTGACGTAATTCAACTTATTATCTTTTTTAGTATATGATGACTTATGTTCTCTAAATCTTGCAGGGAACTTTCGTGATGTTATCCCGATATAAAGGCAACTAGAAACTTTACAATACAGACAGATATACGCCTCTGGCGTCAAAGCTATTGCGAAAATTAAAGGAATACCGCATCGATGTGGTTGAATGAAACATTTAAACCCTTTGTAGGTCAAAAATTTGCCAAGGGGTAAATAAAATTGCCTCCGTAGAAAAGAAAAGATGATCAAACAATGATATGGTAGAATGTTTATTATGCTTTACGCGTCTCGGTGTTACATTATATTCGCAGGCAAAAACAGCTATAGTGTGAGTTGTCCGTGGTTTTATACAAAAAAGAATTTATGATTTCCCAGTCATGTGAGATGCGGTATAGTAGATAGAGAAGCGAAGAGAAAGATAGGGGCGGACGTAGTAGTGAGCTATCGTGATGTCATCTGGTCGTGGCTCTGTGCCAGCGTCAGTGAGGTATTCTAAGAGCTCATCTCTTTCGAAGGTGGTCTGATTTTTTTAGTAAATTGTTAGTATGGTATTGCTTTCCTATTTCCATCTCTTCCTCTTCGTGGACCAAGATTTTTGCTTGGTTAGAGCCCTTCCATAGTAGGCTCATGCAGGCTTCCATTGGTAACAGACGATGTTTGTGTTGACGAGATAGTCAGCATAGGCGGACTTTTTATCGTTATTTAGCCATGACCACCTGTATTTCCAAACAAACCGCAATCTGTGAGATCAACAACATCTCTTATCAAGCGATGACGAAAAGATGGGAACAGACCATCAATCAAAGCCATGACTCATGATTAAGAAACAGACCACCGATCAAAGACAAGAGTCACGATTAAGAGTCACGATTAAGAAACCACTCAGAGTCTAACAACTTAGTAGGAATAAATTACGGGTTATCATGGGCTTTCTTACAGGTCATGATTTATTACAAAACATTTATATAGAATGGGGATCCTTCGGGAGAAACTACTGTTCAAGGTTAATTTGGTGGATCAAATCAAATTCTTTTTGAATGTGTCGCTCTGGGACATATTCGTCACCTCACGGTAAACTCTACTTTTCTTGAGGACATTCACCAAGATCCAGTGGGTAGCCTGACTCGCTTTCTCAGCGAGTCTGGCTTCCTATAGGTTCTTCAGGTTCTTTGGGTCTTGGCGCAAAATTCCCTCGTTGGAATAGGTAATCTCTGGTTTTTCACCTTTGATTAACCTACTCGCTCATAAGGTAAGATAAGAAACCATGGGCGCCTAGGTTCTTAGAATCTGGGCAGACAACCTATTAAACGCCTGATTGTTTTTAGATGTCTTGTTCGCAAGGTTGAGCATGAACCGGTGGTTGTGCTTCGTCCTGAAAGCGACTCCGACGTCTTTGAATATTTTCATAAGCTTGTAAGTTTCAGGTGAAAAATGTTAATGTCTGAAAGGCTGTTTTTACTTCTCGGCTTGGTGATTCGGTTGCCGTATGATCTTTTCACGTTATTCAGGATGGAACTGATGACTTTGTAATATGAACCGCAGACTAGCTCAACTAATATCAGACCAAAAAATATTAAAAATATATTTCCTCACAATAATTGCAAAATTTTAAATGTGAATTGGTTTTTATCAGGCACCCTGACCTGTAAGAACAAAAAAAACCTCAAGTTGTCGTCAGGAAAGAAAAAAAAACAACACTACTAATTTCAAACTAAATTATTTATTCTGAAAGAAATAATATAGTGAGTGCTCGAAATTACAATCGACACTATCATCACAAACAAAATTACACGAAAATAGATATAAAAATTATTACAGTCGATATTATACGATAAATATTCTGCTCACTAGCTGCAATATAATTTTCGTCGATTAAATCTTTAGAGAAAACAAAATGCTTCAAGCCAATCGGGCCATGCTGAAACACTCCGCCAAATAGTGGGGTCTTCGGAAAAACTTTACGAAATACTTCCGCCTGAACGTTCACTGATTCGTATGGCATTCGGGTTGAAAATAAAAATGCAAAACTTTTATCTTCAGGAAGGGCGCGACTTTTCAACTGCATCAAGACACAACGAATACTATTTTCATCTCGGATATGAGCGTCCAACCACACGGAGGCTGCTTCAACCTTTTCTCCACAAAATGCAACGCCGACTGTATGTGGCACACAATTAAGTGGCAATGTATGCTTTGGAGCAACAAGGGTCTGTCCGAATGCGCCACCAAACACAAGTTTAAAATCCTGCTTCCTCAAGAACCGTTTCACCAAAGGGGTCACGTGTCCTCCCGATGAACTACCAAAGACAATCATGCATTTCACTTTGGCATGAGCAGGAATGCCCGTAAGTCCTAAAATTTCTTCTTCACTCAATGAGGGATGAAATGGCCAATTTATGATGAAAGGATGGACATCTACCCCTGGCATCTCAGGTAGAAAAAGACATGTAAAAGCAGGCGTATCTTTAATTGGTAAGCAATCGTTGGACGAAACACTCATTCCCAAAACGCCACGAGTACTTACACCTAACAACCCACAGTCATGAGGGAGCTCATTCATGAAACAGTCCACCACTGGAAAAAAGAAAAAATTCTTATACTTAATAGCGATATAGCACTACTTGCAATAAATCAATTATTTACGTGTCTCTTGCAAGGTTGTTGCTTGAGTAATTTAACTTACACGAAAAATTATGATTTACACAATAACTTTCAAAATGAATGCTAGAAGAAAGATTATCTCCCAACATACAGCGCAACAACAAACATACATCGGAAATATTTATACAAAGCTTAGGTAATTTATGATAAAGAATAATCATTAGTTGTTCTGTGAGGATTTGTAATAGTACGCCCACCTCAGCTGTTCGAATTAATAATGAAAAATAGGAAAGAAAATATCCGCAGCCCGGAATCGTTATTAATTTATGATAATTCATACTGGGAAAAAATGAAGAATAAAATATAAAAAAACTTACAAGGAGCATTAAACACCCTATTGGGTCCTATGAATCCGTCCTGGTTATCGAAAAATGAATTCGTGGCAAACAGAATTGCCTTTCTCGGATAATTATAAACTTCACGAAAAAGGATGGAAATGTGGGTAGCGACTTCTTCTTTTGGCAATTTCTCGGACTCGCTCATCCAAAACATCCAGCACACTTGATGTCTATTCCTCTTGGCCCATTGGCTTATCGTATCCCACATTTCGCATACTTTAGCACAGTTATTGAGATCCCTCATCGGTAAATAGCTGAAGATATTTTGTATAATTAAAGGTATTTGACCCATTTGGTAAAGCAAACGATCTTCGTGTGAAAAAGCCGCATCTACACTTGCAGTATTTGACATATCAGACATTTGTCGGATTTTTTTTTCTAAAATGGCAAATTAATTTTTGAAAAATAAAAAAAAATAATGAATCTTACTGAATCATCACAATTCAAGAGCACACTAATTTAATTAAAGCATATAAAAGTATCTTACAGAAATGTTCCACTGAGGCAGCTGGAGTAAGTCCTTATCACAAGTCGACCAAAATCATACATTATCAAGCAAGAAAAGAGGCTATATATAAGAAGCAGCAACCAATCAATGAAATGCCCAGTTGGGTGCCCCAGTCATGTTATTAGTTTGCCAACAAATGAAACTTAGTGATTGGTTCTTGTAGAGATAGGATGATTAAACCAGTAAATGCAATGGGTGATCAGTGAAAAAAACACACAATACATATCCTTGACATTGGATCATCTTTCCAGATCATTAAATTTCATATGTTTTCGAGTATGTACTCAAAATAAGTAGGCTTGCTTTTATCTGGGACAAACTTCAACCATATAGAACGTTGATTAGGATCTACGGTAACGATTTGGAAGAGAAAGTTTACGAAGAAAACTCTTTTCTTCACTAACGATTGTGTTCTGTTTGGTGGCCCTAGTTGTGGACTATTGATCAGCACCGTATCTTCCATTGTAGAAGAGATGTATGATGTTGTGCCATTCCAGACTTTCTAGAGATACTCAATGTTTGTTGACTAGACAGGGATATCATTAAAGGGTATAACGTGAATTCCATCTTCCAAATCCAACATAGATTGAACTGTCGAGTTAGACGAATGGCTGAAGGCTTGGTCTTGAGGCAGCAAAACTTTGCTTTTGTCCTCTTCATACAAAGCGGGGGATTTACTCATAGAAAATTGGACTAGGAACATGTTGCTGTTAGTAAATGGAATTAACCTTAGCCTTTTTGCCCACTCTTCTGATTGTGAGCTTCACGTTGTACGAGTATCCCACAATCACCATAAATCCTTTTGAAAAACTTTCCTTGCATTCCTTAGACCACTTTGATATCATCTTTCTCCACGTTGAGGGTAGAAAATCTAGTGGGATTTGTTGGAGTCGTTTAGGTAGACGTAGTGACAAACGTGCTTTTATCGTTCTGCTGTGAGGTAACCCTCATAGAGCCTCCGACAGTTTCTCTTCCTTTCTTCGACGTGTCATGACAACAGCTAATGAACACGATTCTTGTGATGTTTTTCTAGCTGCAAGTCTTTATTTATAATTTTATTGCGATATTTCTTTGGATAGCTGAATTTTCACGTTGGACCAGCTGCTTGACCTTTCGAATATGATGTTCGATTTGTGGGAACTCGAGGATATTGCTATTTCCGGCCAATTGGATTTAACTCGGGATTTTCCTTTTCCATTCAGATATGGCTTTCTTCGAAACAGAGAAATTTTGTTTTTGACATGCGCTAATTACACAGGTCAACAAACATTTTGGCGCCGGCGATTTTTCAAGTGTTCTTAGGTAATATTAGGGTGTAGAATTCAAAAATAACTTCATATATGTTCTGTCAGGTATAGTTTTGGAGATATCAACGTCGCTTCGTCGCACGATACAGACATAGCGGTCATCAATGTCGTGTCTGGGTTCCCTGCAAACCATCGCCACACCAAATTTCAGACTTCTCCTTTGTCCATTTGTCCATTGCCGTAAGTGTTCCGTACAAATTTTACACACAACTTGTGGTGCCCACGTGTTGTCTTGGTCACCAAGCTTTAAGCCAAAGTATCCAAGGTACGCTCTTTTTAGATAATTATGGCTATGATAATCATGGCGTTTTTTTAATAAAATTCGTGGCCATCTATAGGGAAAAAACGCCACGAACTTTTTCCCAGATCTATTATATCAACGTTGCACCTCTGTACCATAAGAAATAGTAAAAGCGCATTATGTTAGTGGCGCTGTATCTCAAAACCTACAGCTGATAGAGAGAAACTGTTTTCATATTTGGAATCAACACATCAAATATAATCAAAATCAGTTCTAACATTCCAGGCACCAAACAAAAAAAAAGTTTTGTAGACTTGTGTTATAGCAGAATAGCTGTAATTAGCGTCGGAAAGGGCAGCGATATACCTTTTCCAGTCAGGTCCAATTTCTGGAGACATTTTTTCCTGACATTTACTGTTTTTGAATGAAACACAACAATGCAGATTTAATAGCATCATTGCACGTGCTTTAAGCAAGACGTACGTGCACGTGATCCGCAGCATTCACGCAATAAATTGTTACCAAAAAATCGTAATCAACCTTTTGTAGCATTCTCCCACCAAGAGAAGATACACTTATGGATAATTTTTTTTTCAACAGGCTTTACAAAAGGTCATCTATTTCAGTGTAGTTCATTTGGCAGATGCTTAGAAAGGGTGAGATTTGGAAAGATTTCCTTCACTTCCATTTATAAATTTAATAAAAATTCATTATTAGATACTGTTAATAAAATCATTAAAATTGTAAAAAAAAAAATAATAATAATAAATAGGACAATTGTTCCGTTTGCTTTAATTTTGCATTTTCGTTGTTTCGTACTCATCGGGCGTATGATTAAAAATATCGAGTAATGCTGCTGCTCACAAGCCGTTCATCGCTGACAACAATTCCAGGCGACGTTTACGGTGGTGTAAACTGGAGCATGGAACAATGGGTGAAGTTGTGTTTGGCAGATGCCTGGAGAACGTTTCCTACCGGGATATGTGATGCCCACTGTGAAGTTTGGAGGAGCTGTTATCATTATAGGGAGCTCTTTTTATGGTTCGGACTGGGTCAATTTGTTTCTGTTAAATGAACGATGAATGTGATTCGAATATCTTGGACACCTGTGCACTGCTGCATTGTAGAAATAGTTCGGAGGTGACCCTTTTCTGTATCAACATGACAATGCTCCTTGCCATAAAGCAAGGTCTGTACATGACTTGTTTCCATACAACGGCGTATAAAGTACACTCAAGTGCCAATAGTTATGGGTTACCTATTCAGTATCGTGTAGGACCTCCTTTTGCCCGGTGAAGTGCAGCAACTCGACGAGACATGGACTCGACCAGTCGGCGGAAGTCCTCTGAAGAGACGTTCAGCCATGCAGTCTCGAAAGCCGTACACTCATAATTCCGTGAGTGTTGCCACGAATGGATCATTTGATAATATTCCACATATGTTCGTTGGAGTTTATGTCTGGCGATATAGGTGGCCAATCCATTCGTTGGAATTGTTCAGAATGCTCCTCAACCAATATTCTGTAATGTTTTGCCCGGTTACATAGCGCATTGTCATGAAGACCAAGAAGGGTTGTAAAAGACCACCAAGCACCTGGATATAACGATTCTCAGTCAGTGGTCGGTCCAATTTGATCAGAGAACCCAAACCCTTCCATTAATCACGCCACATACCATCATGGAACCACCATTAGCTTGCACAGTGCGTTCCTGACAACTTGGGTCTTCATGGTGCCTGCGCCACACTCGAACTTTACCATCAGCTTGAACAACTTGAATCGTGACTCATCGGACCAAGCTATGTGTTTCCATTTTTCTAAGGCCCAATGAATATGTTCACGGAACTCCGATGGCGTGCTTGTGAGTAAAGGCACTCTTGCTGGTTTTCTCCTATCATATCCCATGAGTGCCAAATTTCGCTGCACTGGCCTCATAGACACGTTTCTAATACGCCCCTCATTGAATATGACTATTAATTGTCGCAGTGACGTGTGTGTCTGTTAGGAAGGACCATTCTGCTCAGATGTCGCTGGTCACGAGCATTTAGCAGGCGTCGTCGGCCACTGCGCTGTTATGGTGGAAGCTAATGCCTGTAATGAGGTAATCTCTGTACACCCTTGACACTCTGGATCGATGAATGTTGAATGTCCGCACCACTTCAGAAATGGAATGTCCCATGCGTCTAGCTCCAACTATCATTCCGGTTTAAATTCGTGATAATAATTCTCGTCACGACTTCAGATGACTTCCAATAGTGGAATGCGCTGCACTGATACCGCTCTGCCTATTTATACATCTCTTAAGCGATGCACATGACACATGAAAATTCGCATACCACACTCTCATGACATTTGGCACTTCAGTGTACATATGCTACGATTAATTGTGAAAGACAATATCTGACGATGTCCCCCCACGACTCTCGCTTTATTTGAACGACAATGGCAAAATCCGGCGCTCTTATTGGGACATCCTGTAATTTGTTATGGGTGGATCAGTAGATCGTAACTCCAGTAAGAAAGTAGCTGATGGTCATAAAAAGAGGTTGGGTAACCCTGATAGAGAAGATGAGCAATGGATTAGTTGCAGAGAGGGACCAAGGCTATATAGCGCCCTCTATGACCATCAAAGACTGATTGCCAAATTTTTCGTTTAACAGAGAGATAAACAACCAAGAACGTCCCTTCAGGATGAAAAATGACTCTACTATCTCAACAATCCATGAATCCAAAATCAGCATGGAATCGGAATCGCGTTTCGCACAAGGAATAATAGCAAGCATGCGCTAAACGCCAAAAGGCATGGACTGAAGAGGTTTATAAAAGCTGTGGTGTTTATAAACTGATATGCCTGGACTGTGGATCGCGTTATGTGGGATCCACAAGACACTCTTTTATCGACCTTTTTAAGAAACATAGGCGTTCCTGGTTTAACATTGACTGAAAATTCGCTTATCCTGACTACCTGGTTAAAAATGGACGCCGAGGTTGGGCTTATCCTCAAGAAAGTTAGAGACCCAGAGAAAATTCTTGTCTATGAGGCATTGGAGATACTGAAGCATCACCTATAAAACTCGAAGATGTTATTGAATAATCAGATTACTTTTGAAGAAGATCTGATCCTGGACATTATTAATGGATGCCATTACAGAGGTACCAACAGGATATGACGTCATCATAAGCTCTCTATTCGGTCCGGCTTATAAGTCCATCAGTCAGAGATATCTTTTATTGGTGGACAAAACTCTCTATTCCACAATAAATTCCATTGCTTGTGTCTGTTTAAAAAATAATGAGACTATTCCAGTAAAAACTCTTTATTTAATTTTCATTTACAAATCAACCTTATCCCTTCAAAATAGTTCCCTTAAGAGCCCACAAGCGGCGAAGACTTGTTCCCACTCCTCATAACAGTGCTGGAAGTCAGAGATGTAAGCACTTTCAGTTGGTCCGTCACGGCCTTCTGGATAACTTCCACAGAGGCAAAATGTCTTTGAGGTAACGTTTGAACTTGGGAAAGAGGAAAAATTCACGTGGTGCAAGATCAGAGAAGTAGGAAGGCTGAGATATCACTGAAATGCCTTTTGGAGCCAGAAATTTCATGACAGAGAATTCCGTGTGGCAAGATACATTGTCGTGATTCAGCATCCAAGTTTCAGCAATGGTTGGTTTCACTCGAAGAACTCTTTTCCTCAGTCTCTCGAGAACAATTAGATCGTTGCTCCAATTTCGAGGCATCCATTTCCGTGGCACACACAAGAAAAAAACATTCTTCACGCGAAATTTTCATATCAATAATGTAGCGACGGTAGGAAGTTGAAAATTATATTAAAGATCGAGCAGATGTTTATCTAAACTATCACTAGAGAGAGAGAGACGCCTCTGAATTGCCAGCTAGCACGCTGTGCATGCATTCGTATATAGTATTTAGGTATGTACGAGGTGCATTCAAGTTATAACACGTCCGATTTTTTTCCTCACAAACTAAGCACACGAAAACTATGAAACTTGTGTCACTTCTCGACGTAATATCCCTGCAGCTGTGCGAACGGCGACGCCATGCTTCCATGGCCGTTCCGAACGCTTCTTTAGGAGTCTTTTATGACCACTGGAGAGTGTCTTTCAGCGTTGGAAGCAGTCAAAAGTCGCTAAGAGCCAGATCAGGTGAGTAGAGAGCATGAGAAATCACTTCAAAGTTATTGTCACGGAGAAACTGCAGCGTCACATTTTCAGGTGATCATGCAGGATTGTGTGCACGGAAATGTCAACTTTGGAGGCGATGTGTTCCACACTCATTCGGCGAACCTCCAAAACAACTTTCTCCACTCGTTTGATCATGTAGTCAGACCGGCTGGTGCAAAGCCGAGATTGTCTTGGTTTGTTGCCACACGACGTTCTGCTTCTTTGAACTGTCGCAACCACGAACTCACATTTGACACGCCCATAACACAATCACCACATGTTTCATTCAACTGGCGATGAATTTCAGTCGGTGTCAGAAAATGGAGAAATCGAATGATTACACGCTGTTCTTGTAATGAAAACTGCGCAATTTTAAGTATCAAAAACAGTTGGAACTCTCGCCGCTGCCATTAAAGTTCTGTTTGCAGTACAGTGCTGCCATTTGTCACGCATTCACAACGAAAGCGGCGTATTTTAAAATCAACCCCATGTTTCTATCTGTTTCCAGTCCTGAGAAAAAAAATCGGAAGTTTTATAACTTGAAGGCACTTCGTAAAGGTTTGAAATTCGGTAAGCAGATTCCTCTAGGCAAAATCTACATTACTATGACGTTTGTTCAAATTGTCCCGTGGGGTCGGAGTTATGGGGGTAAAATCAGGTGGTCTTTGGAACAACTCAAATAGCAACATATGGCATGTGATATGTCTTCGATCAAAAATGATGAGAAACGAAAAAAAATAAAGCTCTTTTTTATTTTCTAAATATCACGCTCAAGAAAATCATTTTATTGATGAAAGAAAATGGACGTTAAAAAGTGCGATAAAAAGAATGAACTCTAAGCTTCCGCTGCTTTCCTATACCCTCCAAAGGGGTATTAAATTCTTATTGTCATTGTTATTTGCAACAATTATTTTGCTATAGAGAGTTTTCTATGTGAGTCAGAATAGAAAATCAAACCCATATCTATGATCAAAAATCTGTTATTTATACAGCTTCTAATGTCCAATGTTTAGTTCCAATAATAAAATAGCACGACAGAGAAGGCGGTAATGCTCTTTTTCATTTCCTCCTAAGAATCTCAGTGACTTTGCCTTATTATTTGAAATAAATATACAGAAATGCTAGATGTAACGATAAAACCTTCGCAAAATCCTTGATCTTTTAAAGCTTTTTTTTGACGTACAGCAGCTTTTAGCGTTTACAAGGATTAAAGCGCGACAAAAAGTAAGCTTGAGACAATTTTATGGTCAAATAAAATATAATTATTCGAAGATCGAGATAGGAGCAAAATAAAAACTACGTTAAAAACCGTCGCTAAAATCAATTAGATTCGGTGAATGGTTTTGTATGAAATGAGCTCTACAAGTAAATAACCACATAGAAAGCGTAATTTATTTTTAATAAATAGAAAGCAAAAATAAATTTTGAACATTAACCCCCATACATAAAGTCAACAGAGAACGTTTGTGTTATGAAAACTATCGCTTATGCCGTGTGGTTAATTTCTATTGATTTTTATTCTTAATTCTCTAAATTGAAATGCCTGTTTAAAAAGAGATGAATCTAAAACGTGGGTGCGTGAATTTTTTTGTTTTCAATCAGAATCTTATGTTTTCTTTCTCTTATCTAAATGTACCTTTTTTATGAAGATAATGAGAGTTAAGGGTAAAGGAGGGGAATGGGTGGAAAGAAAAACGCATTGGGGGGCTTTGTACTGACGTTGACAATGGCCGACAAAATCCGTATTGATAAATGGTGCTCGAATGTTAGTCGTCTGCCTCCATTTGCATAATGAGCCTTCCCCAGATTTCGGAAGAAAAGCGTTTCTCACTCAACCTCAACCTTCTTTGCATCCTTCCCTGAATTCTTGGAACGCAAAACGGGAACATTTCAAAAAAAAACAACAGGAAAACGGATTTTCAATATAAAACAAAGTTTCAAAATAAAAAAGACAAAACAAACTCAGAGAAGTACTAAGAACTAAACATTTATTAGATTATTTAACTATACCGAAAACTTCCTAGAGTCCTAATTTAAATTTATTTAATTACTAAATAGTCTAATGAAGACTCGAGATACTCATCTTAATATCTATTTAAAGATGGTAATTCTTCTACAATAAGGAAGAAATCATTATTTTCTCGAAGTCATTGATTTTTAATGGAAGCAAAAATCGCCATGAAAAGGATATTTGAATAAAGCTTATTGTATAAATCTGTCTTTTAAATTCGTTTACTTAGATCAGTCGAAGTCCAATTTGCCACAAAGGACAATCTGGGATTTTATTTTATATTCATCGAAAGATGGAGAGAGAGAGAGAGAGAGAGAGAGAGAGAGAGCAATGTAGAGTGCTTTTCTGGCACATTTTCTCTATATAAGAGCTGTGAAGGGTGTTTGAAATGCTTAAACTAATCGATGCACAAGCATTGGCTCTTGAAATTCCGTTAATCGACTTAATTTGATAATAGATTGGCTGACAAATGCTGATGACGTCATTAGTCATCGATTGTTGAGGAACGCTTTTAAGCGAATGAAGTATTTCAAGCCCATTATTAAAAGCAGTTACCGAGGCATCGTTGACGAGATTAGTACCAGTCCCTTTCTTTATACCGTGTTCAATGTAAGAAATGATGGGTGTGCATTGTGCAACTATGGACATTTTTTGCAATAAAATTTAAACAATAAATAACAACTGGTTTGGTTTGGTTTGGTATTTACGTCCTTTTCAACTACTATGGCCATTTCAGGACGGCGTTATAGGGGCCGCAAATTTTGCCTCGCAAGGGTTCTTTAACGTGCAGCCAGCAAACGACTACACTGGACCAACGGCTTTACTTCCCTTCCGAAGGAAGTGCGTGTTCTCAGGATTTTCCCCCTGAAAATAATCCTCGTCGTCCTCGGCCGGGATCGAACCCGCGTCCTCGGGCATCAGAACATAACAACTGAAACTGAATGTTTAAACTGGACATGCTCACCATTACTCATAGAGAAATGAAATTTCAGGTTCTTCTAAGGAAAAAATTAGAGGAATAAAATTTATTAAGTATCTCCTAACAATACATGAATTTATAGCAGTTTATACGTTTCGATTAAGAATATGTAGGGTGTATCAAAAATACGTTTACACACTTTGAGGGCGGATTTCTCACACTAAAACAAGTAACATAGTCCATTTAAACATATGTCCATCCTTAGATTTTCAGGTATTAATGAAAGTTTACGTTCAACGCGGTTTGAGATATAATCCATCAATCAGCCAGATAGCGTTGTGTTGCAATGGAGACTAGAGTGCCTGGTTAAGTGCGGAGAAGGGTGATGACAACTCTCATTTCCGTCCGCCATTTTGATCCCGAATGCGCTCAGCCACGTATAGGAGAACGCATGTTTTTTGGTCAAATACTCGTACGATACCTTCTATTACTGTGACAATACTAACAGTCTCGCTTGGTAATGTTAGAATTCTCTTTATTTGTCTATTTTTCTGAACTTTTAATTGCTTGATCTTTTATAATAAGTTACTAACATCGAATTTTAACGAGCAAAAACGATGCTTGGTTGTTGCGTTCCTGCATGTACAGTAGCAATCACTTTGACCAAGAACAGATGAAGACAGGTTTTATGATTGATCTACATTTATCTGTTCGTGCTTTGACAAAGGTGGACGGCTTTTTCGCTTTCCTGCAAACGCTGCAGAGAGGAAATTATGGGTAATTTAAGTAAAAAGAAACAAGTTAGGCTCAGACCGCAGAAGACGAATATGAGAGTTATTTCGAAAATGAACGTAAGAGTATACTGAATATTTAGGAAAATATTTTTGAGATGAATGAAAAATTTATCCATAGGAGGATGGAGAACACATCTGAGAGGAGGATATTAATGGAGCCAATATGAATTTGGGTAAAGTTGTACGTTTTCATATGGGTATACGTTTTTCAAAGTAGTACTATTAGTTCTTGGCGACATGTCTATTAGTTCGTTGGCGTCGTTTATCACATTTAGGGTGTAAACAATAAAGAAGAGGTTGGAGTATGGATTTTTAATATTTGCAGTATTTTCTTCTGGTTTAAAAGAATTTTTATACAGAATTTCGCATGCTTATGACAAATTCTGTACGAGCACATACATGGTTAGCAAAAAATAAGTTTCCCACTTCAGAAGGCTGTAGAATGCGTTCCATTGGTCCAAATGAGATAACATTTGAACTACAGATAATTCAAATGATGCGTTTTACAAATAAATAAAAAATTTTAGTACAAAAATCCGCCGATAGGTGGCGCTGTAATACACATAATACCTACCATATGCTTCATCGGTGTGAAATAACATAATAAAGTAGCATTACAACTGCTCAATAAGTCCCCCTTCATGTTCAACAATATGCTCTAACCGCGGAACCATAGAACAATTTTACCTGTAGCGCTTTTTCAGGCAACGTAGGCATGATGTGCATAACAGTAACTAATGCTCGTGCAGAATTCGCCGTCTTATTATGATGTTTCACATTTTCCATATAGGCAAAGAAATACCATTTATATTAGAGCGCCATCTATTGGCGAATATTTGTACTAAAATGTTTTATCTAATAAATGTACAGTCATGGACAAAAAAAACGCTCCCTCACTCTGTGCTGCTATATTTTTAAATGAGCGTTTACTACTTTTGCCACTAGGGATCTGATATCGATTAGCATGTCAGTTTTTCTGCTGTATTTGATTGCAAGTGCACCACATTGCAATCTAATGATAAAATTTTGATTTAATATTTCTTCTCAATTGATTTAAGCGTGAACAATATTTATTGCTTTGTTATTGTTAACTTTAAAATGTTTTACCTCGATTGTTTAGAAAAATAGTCTGTACGGAAGAAAATAGGATGGTTTGGTTTTATTGGTTAAAATTTAGATAATTTTCTGACTGAACTGAACGATATCAGATTTGATAGTGTTAATCTTTGACCGTGCGTCGTAAATTTTTTATTTGTTGAAACGTGGAACACGCCGCGTGATGGTCACCCTCCGTGTCGATTGTTTCAGAGTTTTGTTGATAAGCTTAGGAATTAAGATCGAACAGTTAGCTCTTCGGATTCGCCCTGAGGAAGACCTTCCTCACTGAAGGCTTGGAGTCTGGACTTGGAATTGATATATCATGGATTTTCTCTCCAAGCCAGAGCCATGCCTGCACTTCTGCCGCCGACTAGAACGAGGAAGGACCTCTCCTCCTGTCCTGCCCACATCTAGCAGTCCTGGAACTTATACCTCAAAGCCACCAAAGGAAAGTTGCTGCTATGGGCAAAGAGTACTAGCGACCGCTAGCAGAACGTACCCTGACAACGACAGAACATTTAGTGAAGGTTGAGACTAATGCATTCTTACTAATGTAACGTCATTCCCTTTCAAATTAGGGTTACTGTAGGCCTCCCTCATAAAAGGTCTACACGACGCATTCTAGTTTTGGCGTCCCACACATGGCTTTAAGAATAAAGCACACTAGGCTTCATAGAATTTCGAGACTCATCTTGATTTCTTGGACATCGTACCTTCAAAAAAAATCGACAGTGACGTCAGGAGATGAATCACCCGAACATGAGTTTTTCCTACAGAATTGAAAACAGGACTGCAGTAAGAACGTTTTTCCTACAGTATTGTGTGGTATATCGCAACGTAAGGCCTTACGATTTAGCGTAAAGAATAATTAGTAACTTTGCGCATATGTTTGAGTTCGTTTATTGATGCTTAAGATTTAGATGTATAGCTCAGTTAATATATATTGATTTGAGATTACAAATGGCATTCTCCGGCCGCTATTTATGTATATTCTTTTTTATTCTGCAAACAGGGCCCGAAACTCAAGAGAGTATACTCAACTACGAATAGAATAAATGTATAGGCAAGTCACGATTTCGGATGAATACCCGGTAGTAACGTTTCCACTGAACTCATCGGTTCCATTGCTGAGTATGACAATATATTGAGACATGTTGGAACCTTCCACCTCTTGTTTTCTCCTCCCTGGTATTGTTGGAGGTTTGATTTGATAACCTTTTGTTTTCATCCGAAACCGTTGTCTTGGTTATTTTCCACTGCAGTAGCGTTAATCAGTACTCTTTTATATATTTTGGGGGGGTATTTTAGACTCAAACAGTACCTATTTTAAGCCTTGATTTTTGCTTACATTTATAATATTTTTTTTTACTTTACCCTGTGAGCCGCTCTACTGTGTTTGACTTCGTATTTGAAAAACCGTGATTTAGATGCAGCAAATCAAGTAGTCGGCGAGAACATATCGTCAGACGAACTACCAGACAAGAAGAATTCAAGAAGAAATTTCTTTTTACATTTGTACTTGCACCTTTTTCAAGTTCTATTCTTTGTATAACTTTTGCAAATTTTATCTTACTCAGTAGTTACTTTGTTTAGTTTTTTTTTCAATAAACAAATTTTCTTAGGCCGCAAGGGCTAAAACGTATTTGTTGGGTTCGTTTCCACTTTATTTAATTTTGTAACTATCTCAATCTTATCTTTGGGGTGAATTTTACTTATTTGGGACAGAGATTGTCGCGGAGTTTTTTGCTTCAGGACAACCCTCTCCTGTGTTTCGTCGCCGCCTGTGTTAACTCGTAAGGAGGTCGTTGCAATTGTAACGTGCCTTTTTGTGCCGTTACATTAACGCTAGGGCTCTAGTGCTCATTATTAACTAAGAACTTGACCGTATGGTAACCCATGACGTAATCGACTGAAACCAAACCAAAATAAAGAACACCAATATACGGTAGCAGTCAGTGTATTCTTAATCATCGTCATTTACAGGGGATTAATCTCTTCAAGAATTCGTTAATAGAGATCCACATTCTTCTATTAGTTACAGTTCAATATCTCAATCATGAGTACAACTTGTATCGTGAGTTCATCAACCCATATCGTTAATTAACAACATAAAGATTCATTTGAAACAACAAAATTAGCAATTATCAATTAATTAAATAAATAAGTGAAACGTCTGATTGGGAGTTTCACACTTGACCAGATTTCAATTAAGCAAAATAACTAAACCGCGCCGCAAAAAAACAGGAGGTGTACTATATGCAATATTGGATAAACTGTTCTTGTTACGCATTCCAATTGCACGCTCCTGGGGTAAGTAGCATTTGTTTTCAAATCCATCATTCCAAGTAAGCAATTACAACCATTTCACAATGCAGAATTTTGTATAACATGTTTTCATCTTTAAACACCTCCATCTAGACTAATCCATGTGTGGGGTCCACTCTTTATCTTCATTTCTAATCTATTTGTGTTTTTCTTAAAATTCCACGGCACTCTTCATTGCCTTATGATAAGCTATGCATTTTATATCCCAAGGGGAGAAGAGGGGTAACTTAATTGCATAATATAGAGTATTTTAAAGTTTTCTCACAAACGTACGACTTGGACTTCTCCCTTACGGAGCACCGATCAAAATTTTGTTTTAGATCATCAAATTTAAATGGACTTAAATGCGGGTTTTCCCCTTTCGTTTTTTCTTTATAGTTAAGGATCGCGGTTTATGAACTCCTTGAAATCAATGTATTGCTCTTTTATTCAATAATTCTCGCCACGTTCGTTAAATGGTAGCAATCTCGTTCGACGGATCGAATGGAGGGAGGGGGGATAGGGTAAGACATGGAGGGGAGGAGAGGGTCATATTAGTAAAGGTTTATGGGGCCCCGCCTTATGCCTGCGTCTTCCAGCAAACTTTCGTAGCATTCAAGGTGATATGGACTCGTGACTCCTCTGAGGTGTTCTCCGAAGTCAGGCATCCTAAGTTCTCTGGACATGGCTGGTCGGTGATTCGAAGATGACATTCTCAGATCACAGCACGACTCTTTACCAGACATCATCTAAACATAATCTCTTATATAAGCGCCTCAAAACGAGGCGTCGAGGCGTTCACTAGCCGACGAGACATGAGAAGTCAGAGGAAATGTAAGATGGAAGCATTGGTTTCCTCCGAAGACCACACAAAGATATTTAGACGATGAAAAACGCTTTTTAAACGTGAAGGAACCTACCCGGTACCGTGGTTCAAGGTTCTAAGGGGGGAAGTCACAAAAAAAATTTCTCGCAAAGCAATATCCGCACACTCTTCCCCATTCCCCCATTTCAGAATACTCATCTTCTCGCTGCTTGGAACGTCGTCAGCCAGTTCATACCGCGAGCTGATCACTATATTCGTTCCATAAATCAATATTTACAACATCGTTAATTTATCCTTTGGAAATCCGTCATGATCTATTTTAATTTCATGAACCTAAGTACTGCTTTATCAATCATATCAGTTCCAAAAAAAACATGGCTGGTCGCTCTAAACATCATCTCACAACCGCGAAGACAAGGGCAAAAGTTTTCAGATCCCCATTCCTCTCTATCGCCTTCCGAATCTCCTCCTTTGTTATTCTGTCTGTTACGATGTATTGAGAGTGGCAACAGTGCACAATCCGTACTCAAGCAACACCACCTAAAGAGAAAGCCTGAGCGCGAAAACGTCATACATTGTTAAAACGTCAGAGGTAGTCATCTTTAATCGCATTTCTACCAATAATAAGCCCTAAATTATGACTAGGTATGATGATGTAACAATGTATGAAATTTCGCCCTCAGGCTTTGAGTAGAGGTGGTGTTGACTCAAGGCAGATCATTATCGTGGTTTCAAATGACATACAAGGTTCCTTTTTTCAGCAACACACAATAATAGAAGAAAACAAATATTTAGTCATTTAAAAAAAGTCGGCTAATTATTCCGCCTCAAAATACAATAGCGTCAACTTCTTATTCGTATTATGGTCTCGGATGTTCAAAATAAATAACATCAAGTTGAATATCAGATCACCAAAAAAAAAATTTTTTTAACATTAGAGATTTTGCGGCAGTGAATTTTCCGTTATAACATTTCGAATTATGACTATAAGTCATATCGGACAACTCTAACTCTAAGGAAAAACTCTGAATTAAACTTATGTTTTTGGTATAAATCAGCTAATCAAAAATTAGTTCTTATACTTGATGCATGCGCACTGCGCGATCAGAATGAAATCTTCATAGGATTGGAAATTAGATTGGAGACCGGTCATGCGCACTAGGCACTAGAGCCTGCTGGCTGTAAGTCAATAAAGTGAAAAGGACAGCCCGACGCAAAATAGTTTTCCGTTATAATTTTACGATATACAGGGTGTTTCAAAATTACACCACCAAACTTGGCAAAACGTTAGAAGTGATCAATGTGAACATCTTTTGTTAATAACGTTTTATTCTAAAATGACTGTGCAGTCAGCTACAGTACAAAGATTCCACTGTTTCATCCTGCTTATTCGGAGTCCCATTAGCAAAAAGACAGTATTGCTTAATGTTTTGAATAACATTAATTTACCCACCACAGAATAATGGTTCTTTCCTTTAAATCCATACAGTAGTATGCAATTAGACACATGGTTAGTACAGAAAGCAAGTGTAAAGTTTAGTTGTCAATTGGAACCATTGCAAGCACAGCATGCAGACGTACTCAAATGAAGAATTGGCTGACATGCATTTCATGTATGGAGCAGCCAATGGGAATGGGAGAGCTGCAGTTAGGCTGTACCAGGAAAGATACCCCACCAGACGTTGCCTCACTATCAGACATTCGCGAACCTGCATCGGCGACTTCGTGAAACAGGATCTTTCTCCAGGAACATGGGCAACGCAGGACGACCACGTAACAGGAATGTAGCGCTACAGGACGAGATTCTGCAACAATTTGCTGATAACCCAACAACAAGTGTACGTGCACTAGCGCACAATCTGAGTGTGAACCACACTTAAGTTTGGAGAGTTTTGCACGAGAATTTGCTGTATCCATTCCATCGGCAAAAGGTCCAATCATTGAAGATAACTGACTACCCTCTTCGTGAAGCATTTGCAACGTGGTATTTAGCACAAAATCACACGGACCCTACATTAACATCACGTGTATTATTCACAGATGAAGCCATGTTTACACGAGAGGGAATGTTTAATTCACACAATGCACACCTGTGGGCCCATGAGAATCCACACGCACGTTTTCTCCGTGCATATCAACAGCGCTACAGTATTAACGTTTGGTGTGGAATTGTGCATGATGCCCACTTCCTTAACTGGGCATACGTACAACATGTTTCTTCAGCATGTGTTACCAGAACTCTTGGAAGACATGCCACTGAGAGTTCGCCGAGACATGTGATAACAGTATGATGGGGCACCACCCCAATTTTCCCGGGAAGTACGTGATTACCTTGATGCAAGATTTCCAAACAAATGGATCGGTCGTGGAGGTCCTATTAACTGGACACCCAGTTCACCTGACCTCACATGTCTGGATTACTTACTCTGGGGACATATGAAAAGTGTGGTGTATGAAACTCCTGTTGAGTCACAAGAAGATCTTGTGGCACGTGTGGTGGCTGCTGCAGCGATGATAAACGAGATGCCTGGAGTGTTTCAGCGCATCAACCGTTCCATGTTACGACGATGTGAGAACTGCATTGAAACAGGTGGTCGAGATTTCGAGCACATTATGTAGTAATAAGACATTACTGACTTGTCTAATTAATGTTCTTTGTAATGATGTGAATAAACGTGTTAAAGGTTAACAGTGTTTCCGTTCATGTTAATTAATTGAATCCACGCACTGCAGTTGACTGCAGAATCATTTTAGAATAAAACGTTATTAACAAAAGATGTTCAAATTGATCCCCTCTAACGTTTTGCCAAGTTTGGTGCTATAATTTTGAAACACCTGTATAAACATACCGGAAAACTCATAATTATAACGGAAAAGTCGCTACCGAAAACTCGCTATTATAACGCTCGCTTTTATAAATACACTGTATATGCGTTAACGCTGTGTAATATGGCAATCCTCTTTTAAAAAGCTGATAAATGCAATTAAAATTTAATTTTCATTTTCCTGTTTTAATGTAGGATAGGCTAAAAAAATTTAACCAAAATGGACTCTGGCAGATTTATTTTTGTTTACTACCTTCTTAATGTTTTGTAAAAATTTTAATGCCAAAATTTATGAGCATAAGTAGTATTTCAAATCCTCATTTCGAATGCAGTTGCATCTCTGTGCTGATCTCTAAAATTGGCTCATTTAGCTCATTAAATTGCACAGGTTTCTTTTATTTTTTGTTATAGCTTAACTTCTTACACATTTCCTTTGCATGTGAAATTTGAAGAGGTAGAGAAACGTAACGTACGAGTGGAAAGCAAACGCATACAATAAAACATAAAGAACTTAATATTTTCCTCATTAAATGCTACATACTTATTTCTTTTGTCTTGGAATGAAAAATGTTGCGAAGTGAGGCGAGAAAAGTGACAAGGCGGTCGACGTTGCTTTTCCTCAAATGACCCCGCACGTCGCATTCATTATGTTTCCACGTAAACCGCCGAGCACTCGAATGACTGGCCGCGGATGATAAGTGCGACAAAACTTTTCTCAAAACTCGTCTCGCGAACAGAGTGACAAGAGCACAACTCTTCGCTTGGCTTTCAAAAACGACACCCACCATCCACACACTCGTAAATAAACTTCTTGGGGTACATTTTAAGGCAACTCTTATCTTTTTTGCGATAGTATTTTTACATCGGCGCTATTACAATAATAACACAGGTTTTTCCTGCACTTAAAAAGTTTTACTATAAAAAATTTTTATTTTTAAAAAAGGATCTGGTTTTGTTTAAGTTAATTCCCGAGCTGCTTTATTCTTGGAAAAGAAGAGGATCTTTTTTGAAGTGAAATATTTATCAAAGCGAAATACAAGGGTCATTTGAAAAATAATACCCATTTTACAATAGAAAAATAACCAATAAAGATTTCTGGGAGAAACTTTTTATTTACAAGAGGATTAAGGCTATTTTCCACAATCATCTTGGGCATTTAACCACATGTGAAGGTTTTTGTATTCCCTCGGACTATATTTCTTTAGCTTTTTCGCTACTCGCAGAGTATTTTCTATTCAAAAATATGTCAGTTTGATTGCTAAATTCAACAAAGCAACACGGCATCCATAATGACAGACGAGAGTTCTGTTCGTTCATCCTCATCATGAACATTCTCCTTCCCCGCATTAAAGTTTGGACACAATCATTGCCCGTTAGTTCATCCGTAATATCGCTAGAAACTTATTTGATTTGAAAATGGATATGATTTGGTAGCATAAATATTTATTACGTTCAGAACTCTTTGAAACAATCGAGTCACAAATCTCATCTCATACGTGACAGGAATTATTAATTTTTTTAATCATTTCATAAATACAGGATTTTATTATTGGATTGGGCTAAAACTATGACTGATACAACAAAAATGCTCATATCAACAAATACACAATCTCCCCAAGTTTATGGTTAACCCTACAGAGCCCCGATATGCGCAACCTTGGTGACACGGCAGTTGTCAGTACTGAATTCCAGTTCCTGCCAAACACATTCCAAAATCACTGTCGCTCGCAGTTCTGCTTCGCAGAAACTTAGCATAGAGGGCACATACACCTAATCTTTGATGTTATCCTATACGAAAAAAAATTACAAGGGAACGTGGGGACCATTGAAGAAGAGGAGATCTGCGAGTTCGACATTGAGATGAACCCGGACGGCGCAATGAAATGTAAACATGCCATAGGACTTGTTGTAGAGAGATTGTGTGTCTGTTGATATGAATGTTTTGTCTGTATCTATCACATAGTTTTTGCACAACTTATTGATAAAACCCCGGAGGGAATTATGAATAACCCTAATGCGTTGAAACAGGCTATTTAACTCTTAATACGAGATTTTTGTTTTATACCGTTCCTTGTATAATATGTCAATATAAAATTGATCGTTTAAAGCTACGGCCACACAGAGCGTGACGGACGCTACGGACGCGACGTTCTGGACGTTTTATTTGCGCAAATATTTTCTGGACGTCCAAAACGTCCGACGTGGATGAGCATGCGCAGTAGACCAGCAATGGTGATGTGTTTATCGCCTGCAGCTAAAACTATAGCCATACCGAGCCGATGCGACGGATGCTATCTTCATTCCGATTTGTTTAAACTCCTTTTGTTTCATTGCTTATTTGAAGATTTACATAAAGAGAGGATAAATTTAAGTTTACAAGAAATAATGTTTATTACAATTATAATAAATTAATATAATTAATATCTCTAAGGTAATTATTGTAATTAATTATTAATATTACGATATAACTACGGTATAATTATGCAATATGTTTCTTATTCATAGTTATTTCGGAACGATATGGACAGAGGCTTTATAATACCATGTATTAATTGTTTTGATTTCTGTTCCTGTCTTTTTCAAAGTATATTTTTCAATCTCGTTGGTTTGTTATCTATGTGAAGCCACTCTATTTTATTCTTTTGTTTATACTTCTTTTAGTGGATTATGCATTTGTATTTATTTAACTATATAATTATTTATTTCCAAAAAACATGTATTCATTTGCTCTAGAAACGCCATAATCTTAGAATATTCATACGATTGAATTCACCGAAGCTGCAGGCGATGAGCCCGTCCACGAATGCCCGTCCACTACGAATTTCTACTACGAATGCCCGTCCACGATGGACGTTTTGGACGTCCAGAAAATTTATGCGCAAACAAAACCCTCTTCGACGCGTCCAAGCGTCCAAAACGTCCAGAACGTCGCGTCCGTAGCGTCGCAGCTCTATGTGGCCACTTACAATGTGAATAGAGGCGCAAATATTTTGGACGCGTAGCGGCCGTCCCGTCCATTGCGTCCGTCGCGGTTTGGTGGACGCATCTTAATTTTTTTCTTTCGGTGATTTCAATCATGTGAATATGCTGGCTACGATTATGGCCTTTCTGAGCAAATAAATACAAAAGAATAAAAAATAATGGCTTTACGTAGATAGCAAACTATCTAGCTTCATCGTTTATTCCTGTATTTTTCAAAATATACTTCAGGAACAAAAATCAAAGCAAGTTATTCCTTTATCTTAATATTTGGCATTGTAAAGCCTCAGTACATATAGTTCCGAAATACTATGTAAGAAAAAAAAAACATTTGGCATAATTATAATTGTAATAAACATTGTTTCTTTACGTAAATCTTTAAAAAAGCAATGAAATAAACAGACTTGTATACAAATCGGAGCGAAAATAGCATCCGTCGCGTCCGTCGCGTAGCGCTCTGCGTGGCCACCCTATTAGCCCATCGCGTCCGTCGCGTAGCGCTCGTGTGGCCGAACCTTAATACGAATTTTTTTCTTTTACCAAAGTCCGGATAATAAAATAAAAATGAAGAAATTCATTTCAAGTAAGTTATATTACGTATTTGAGATGTTTATTGAAAAAAAAGAAAATAAAGGTGAAAAAAATTTTTTTTCGTTCTTATACTGAGATTTCTGATTAGTTCTTAGTGTAAATGAACAATGGAGCACGTGGGATGCGAGAAATGCGAATTCTGATTGCTTTTCAATATATATATACAAGCGAAGTTCTTTGAATATCTTATACAAAGTGTTTCAAAAAAATAGTGTCATTATTAGGAGCTTTAGCAAAAAGCTACTTATAAGAATGCACGCTTGGTCTGCAAGTTTATCCGGCCGTCCGTCGTTTGCACGGTAACTTGAAAACGGATGAACTTTTTCAAATTCTGATTTCAGAAATATGACCAGCAGTGTCTTAGCTCGGCCGTATCAACATTTCAGAATTTTTCGTGGACCCCTTCAAGTCGAAATCACGTTCTAAAACAGTGACTGTAAAGAATACCAAGATAATGGCATGTCATATAGCAATCGATTTGTCAAAAATGAATATATTGTTACTTTCTGTTCATTTTTTAAGCATTATTGACATCGGCACGCGCACGTGAAATCGCTTTGTCGACGCACGACTGCTCACGTGCTCATCTATATATACAGGGTGTTTCATAATTGGTGTCCCGTCTTTAGGTCCAAATAACGGCTCCAGGGGAACAGGTGGGGGGGGGGGGGGAATGAATATTGATTATTTGGTTCTGATGTCCACTAATTCCGAATAAGAACATTTCGCGTCCTTGGGGGTGAAGGGGTAAATTTTGAAAATTTTAATTTTGTAGGGGTAGGGGTCATCCCCCATGTGTTATTTAGAAAGTTGTAGAGCATCATGTAAAATGTGGGTTTAGCAAAAAACCCGGTGAAAAAATCTCATGCCCTGCCCCCTTTATCGAGTGGGTAAAGTGAAAGGTATAGCTAGCCGATGTGGACAAAAACCGTACTTATTAGAAAACAGTAGGGCCTACATTTGGAAAACAGTAGGGCCTACTCATTCATTCTCATTCATTTTCAAATGTACTGTTTTCTAATGAGTAATAAAGTTCTAATAAGTTTCTAGTGAGTTTTTCTGTTTTTTTTACCCCTTCACCCCCAGGGACGCGAAATGTTTTTATTCTAAATTAGGGGACATTAAAACCAAATAATCAATATTCATTTTCCCCCAATCTGTTCCCCTTGAGTCGTTATTTGGACCTAAAGACGGGACACCAATTATGAAACATCCTGTATAAAACCCAAATACCACTCACTGGTTCACTCATCAAGAAATCTCCAGAACTATGAAGCCTACAAATTGAAATGTGTCAAGTATATTTCTCTTGGCTTCTATGTGCTCGCTAAGAAAGAATAAATAAAATCCTTTCTTCCTTTCCATTATAGATTATTTTTAAAATTCAATTTACCTCGATCTGAATGGGATTTTTGCCAGCTTTAAAAAATTGTGACGTTTGCTTTGTTTAATGAAGACTTTTGTGATTGTTCCGTGAAACAGCACCAACAATAACTGGAAGGCGACCAATACAGTATATAAAGAAGCTGGTTGACGGACTCATCAACGCATAGCAAAATCTACTGAAGCCATCAACTCGAAACTCGGTGGGGTCATAGAAAGGATAGCGTAGGGGCGTGCTAAGACGGGGTTTCTCGAAATTCGGACCCCCTGCCCATCCAGAGGGGCAGAAAAGAATTGCACGTTCGGTCGCTTGGCTCCGCCCCCAATAAACGCAGATCTTCGAAATTTTGCAGGAAGGTTTCTAATTACCGTTCCAAAAAAGTACTTTCCCCCATTTTCGATATTCGAATTTTAATGTTGCGAAAACTGATAAAAATCTATTTTCGGGGATGTTTCACAAAATTTTCTATTTTGATGCAACTTCGCGGGGAATAAAGATAAAGTAACGAAATTCGGAGGGTAGGTTATCGGGATATTTCCACTTTGTGAGGGGCACCAAAGAGTCCAAAGATTGGCCCTCCGTTTTGTATTTTTGCCGTCTAACTCCAATGCAGTATTTCGCGAGTAAAAATAGGTCTAGAATAATGAAATTTAGTACGGTGATGGCAATTGACGAGATCAAATATCTGTTTGGTTCATTTTTTAATTATCTATGAACTCCCCACATGCAAACAACAAAAAAGCGCTTATTACAGAGGGTCCGGAAAAGCATGGTTTCCGAGTTTTGGCCTTCAAAACAATGATATTCATCGGAAATTTTCTTTCATCTCGTAGATATTTTTTTTTTTTTGCCCTATGCGACACGTTCTCAAATCAGGAGCTAACAGATGTGTACTTCATGTACGCAAAGACGGACGACAATGCCATGCAGATTCTTCGTTTTTACCAGAAGTACCCATAAGAAGATATCCTGTACGGAAGATATTTAAACGCCGCCTCTGGGAACATGGGAACCTCATGCTGTCGACAGAGGACGATCAAGATCTACAACTGTAGATGTAGAAGAAGAGAGTTTGGATACTACGGAAGGTTAGCGATGTAAGTGAATGTTCCTCATTCGACTGTCTGTATTCTTATCACCTGCAACGCGTACGGGCCTTTTTACCAGCAGATTGCCTTATACGAGTATTGTTCTGCTAATGGTTCTTGTTGTAGTGTGATATAAAATATGTTATACATATATGGGGCCAAGTTGTAATTAATGTTTCTTATTGTCTCCATATGAGGAGTGAATTCCTGAAATAATGCCCGCTGTTTCTGAAACACCATGTAGAATTCGGAATTTACACTGACTACGCATTGTTCTTTTAACATCCTTTACAGGCCATTGTCTAAAACATTCAAAAAGGCAATTTATTAAAAATCTCGAGCTTCTTTTTGCATATTATTCCTGGAACCTAAAGATAAATACCTAAAAGGATTCCCAAATAACAAATAATGAGTCAAATAATTAAAAAATGTTTGTTTTTTCATTACATCATAATTTCTTATAGGCGAAGGATTGCTGTTATTATTAGGCTGAATAAATTATTTAGTAAATATCTTCCTAGGAAAATTATTCCTGACTAACAGGATAACAATAATAAAGAATTATAAGAATCCAAAGGAATGAAGTATTAAAGAAAATTATTATTACCCTTTCTTATTTTACTTTACTTTTTTCTACTCCTTCCTGAAAAACTTACTGAAAGAGCAAGGCACAAAGCGAAGCGCGATTTAGTTCTTTGATGAATATTTATAAGGCTAACGGTCTCTCTGTTCTACCTTATTCCCCTTCGTTAAACTCTTCTCATTTGTTTCTTGCGACGATTTATAAGAAAAGCTAGATTATCTCGCTTTTTTTTCTCTCTTTCGTATTCATTAACTATTAAAGCGTAAAGACGCCTTCAATCGATGGATTAATTTTCATCCGTTAACTGAAGAGCCGGTTTCTATTTTGATTATTGATGGGAAAAACTTGTTAGTTCGCCACCTGAAGCGCTCATTAGAAAGACGTGAGCCGATTTGAACATTTTGCCTTTGATCGATAATTTGCGCTTCCCTTACCATTTATTATGAATCGAAAGCTGAAGAGGGAAAAGAAAAACTTCCGCCGATGCACCAGCAACACACACACGTTCGTGCCCAGGGTCTCAACTGAGTTTCCAATTGCTGGGGTCAATTTCCTAGAACCTTTGAGAATCTGCTTTCTTCCGTCCACTTCTTCTCCCTTCTATTCAATTCACACCGTCTAAATCAACAGCTCATTGTAAGCTCACACTTGGCTCAATGCACGCATTGGACCTGAGATTGAAGGTTATGGAAAATTATTAAGACTGTATATCTAGGACGTGACGTCTGTCGAATGTATGATGGAATCAAATAAATTGTGGGGTAAGGCAGGCTTAATTTGAAGCTCAGATTTTTTTTTGATTTTTTTTTTGAAAACGCTGATATGGCACTGCAGTACACTATGATTGCCACTCCACTTTCAGTGATCTTTATTATTTTTATGACACTGATGCAAAGAAGCATAATTTGTTTTATTTAAAGGTTTGTAATCAGTAATTACAGAACGATTATTTTATCACACGACCCAAGAATGATAGGGCTTTCCAGTTCTCGAATCTGTCGGGTTCAGATTCTGCGAAAAGAATGGATGTTTGTGTTTTTCTTAGGAATGCGTAAACATAATAATCATGTGAAACTGGTCAGGATTCTGTTAAGATAATCAGTCGAGTCATAATAAATGTGATTCTGTTAAGATAACCAGTCATATTAATGTGAACACCTGTTAATATCCGGAATAATCACCATGTACAGCTCGGGACAGCGGAATAATCACTCAATGAGGTTCTGGAAAGTGTTGATAAGTTAAAAGAGGCAGTATCAGTTGACAGCTGTTGGACGGTGTGAGATGGAGTATCCATAGAGCGAATAACCCGATCGAGGAGGGTCCATAGAGGATCAATTGGTCGATTGGGTTTAAGTCCGGGGAATTGAGGGCAGGAATGTACAAGAAAGTCTTCCTCGTGCTCTTCTAAGCAGTCACGTAACTAGTTGTCATCCTGTATGTTCCATTACCTGTCATGTTAGTGCCTGTTTTTTTTTAATCGCCACATCCCAACTTGCGAGAGCTTTCCATTCCAGCTGTATGAAATGTCGCATTGTCGTGCTGGAAGATGTCATCGTGCCCAGGAAAAACAATGTCCATGCATGGGTAGTGTACATGATCAACAAGCATCGATACGTGCTTAAGTCGATTCATATTGCCATCCACAATGTTGCACAAAAGAATGCTAAGAAAACGTTCCACACACCATAAAGTTGCCTTCGCCAACTTAGTGGCTTGAAGGTTGTTTGTTTTCTGACGTTTCTCTCCGTATACAACAATGTCCATCCGTGAGATGGAGCAAGAAACGTGATTCATCTAAGGCAACCTTTTGCCAATCAGTGGACCCAAAAATAAAAATTTGGAGAAAACCCCTTATCGTTTTGTTTATTTTTGAGAGCAACTGAAATTCAACTCATTCTATCGACAATATCTTTCTGAATTTTCACGATGTTTGCTTGGGCTTTTTATAAGAGTAGCTCTCTATATTTGGCTAATAAATTATGTAAAAGACGTTTCGGTAACGCTTGCGCATGCGCAGTTAAACATTTTGTAAAAGTGCTTATATTTCATCAAATATTTAACATTTTTATATTCTGATTGCAGGATGTTGTTCCTGCTGTAGTTTGTCAAGTTTCCTGAAAATGGCATTGTATTGGGTTTAAAACCCTGCATGTTATAAACAAAAAATTACGAAAACATTTCGATTTTTATAAAAAAACCTTTATATCTTCATGAATATACGTGCTATTTCCTTACAAATAGACACAGATAAGTAAACGAGGCCTTATAAGCATACACTACAACTACATTTTAAGCATTTCAAGCATTATTTTTTACAGGGTGATACCAAACATTATTATTTTTGTTCAATCTGTTGCTGGTTCCCTATTTGAGCCTTCAGGACGAAATCTTTGCTTAAATATATGAGATGTAACATGCTTTTTACACCCCTGAAATTTCAGGATAATTCATCAAGATAATAGACAAAACGTCTAAAATCGAACGTGTTCACTTTCAGTTGAGCAGTCGGTGTAAGTTCCTCCTGGTGTGCTAAACGACCATGCCTCAGCCACCCTCCTTGTTCGCCGCTTCCATCAAAACACCCCTTTTCGGGTAGTGCTGTCTTCTTTAGTCTTATTCTCCGCAACAACAATGTGTTTTTGCATTGATAATCGCCATATTTTCTTTCCGCATGCGATTTCTCGCGGTGGGATACCTCTGAAGGCGCATACACAAGCACACAAGAAAACTCATAAAATACCAGAAAAGTTCTTGCTTCAGCCGCGAGATTTTGAGTCTCACTGGTCTCACTATTGACACTGTGCTGCCTGCATGCTAACGTCTAGCGAGAGTCGCATGCCTCGTAGACAAGACTCTCAAAGGATACAGAGCCAGTAGTGAGAGGAAGCACCACTCATCTAAGACCTTTGCAACAGGTAGCCAATCAGAAAAGCCGAGTGCTCTGATCAGATTGGCTGAGGTCTAGACACTCTCTCGCAACTATTTTCTTGCAATTTATACCTGTGGTGACGAGAAATGACTCTGGTGCATGGCAATGAACTTGCCAGAACGAGTTCTGGCAGTGTTTTTCAGCCAAATCTCGCGTGGGCAGGTCTTTCTTGTGAATGCGCCTTTATTTATAGTTGTTTTGCTGCACCGTTTCGGGTGCACAGGCTCCTGAAATCATTGCGAAAATAAAATGTGCCGTAGGTGTTTCTTATATATCTGAGGACTCTTAATTTCGGCGAAGGCTTCATAATGGCTGTGAACTGTTTCTCGTGGATGGGACTCGGTCCATTGGTTATTTTACTAAGAGTTTTTCGACGTTCTGGATAATATCGCCGTTTCTTCCGATATTGAAAAATAGATGGAATTGCTCGAGTTACCTGATTTTAAACCTATTGAACACTTCTGGAATGAAGAAGAAACCGTCGTAGCGATATTGAAGAGTTATCCAACGCAAGCCTTCAACTCCATCATCATTGTTTTAACATTACCATAGCAGCTCCTCAACATCCCTACGGTTGTTTCTTCTTCAATTCAACGTCTCTACGACTGACCAACATCTTCAGAATCAACGCGTTTCCACCGCAAATCTCCAATATCATCATCATATATTATTCATTATTAACTTATTAAGTTATCATTTCTACTTATAAGGAGTTACAACCTAATTATGCAGGAAATGTTGACATTTAATAAAAACAATAATTATGCAGGAAATTCATAAAATTCGTTGTATGGATTTTACATAATTTTGTTAAACAGAATTGCTGCTTAGAACAACGTATCTGGGCCTTCTTATCGAAGAAAATGGAAGTAATCCACTTTAAGTCTTGATAAACTTTATTTTCGCACGGATGAACACGTTCGTCTCTTTCATCTTTTTTCTTATTTCAGTTCACTTCCTATATCCCCTTACTTAAAAAAATTAATCATATAGGAAAAAAAAGCTTAACACAAACTCATTAGAACAAATGGATTTTAGAGAAAAAAGTATCATTGAAAAGGATGCTCCAAATTCGTTTTTTTCCTTGTCCTTTTTAAATCGATCGAAGTCGTGGTTTCTTTTTTTTTTAACCGTAAAGATATCACAAGAAACGGGATTGGCCACTAATGCTCTTCCGAGAGGATGATCTATCTGAGCTCGGTTTTTAATTCATAACTTATATTTTCTCATCATATTTTATAAAAATGAAAACGTAAAATCTAAAATAGGAGCATCTATATTTGAAGTGTATATAATATTTCTTCAATATAAATAATAAAATAGTAAAATAGTACAGAAGGTTGATTACGATCTTTGGAAACGATTTATTGCGTGAATGCTGGGGTCACGTGCACGTGGGCGTGACAGAAAGTAAATGAAATGATGTTATTGCATCTGCATTGTTGTCTTTCATTCGAAAGAACTAAACATCATGAAAAAATGTCTCCGAAAATCAGACCTTACTGGGAAGAGTACATTACTACCCTTACCGACACTAATTATAACTATTCAAAATTTCTCTGTTTCGAAGAAAGGCATATCGACTATACTGAATGGAAATGGAAAATCCCGGGAAGGGTTAATACCAACTGGCCAGAAACAGTAAAATCCCCGTGTTCCCATAAGCCGAACACCACAGGCCATTCGAAAGGTCAAGCAGGTTGTCCAGTGTGAAAATACAGCAACCCAAAGACGGATCGCAAACACTGTAGGTACTTAACAGGCTACGTAAATAAAATAATAAAGATTTGCAAATGGAAAAGTGTCACAAGAGTCATGTTAATAAGCTTACACGTCGCAGAAAGGAAGAGGAACTGTCGGAGGCTCTATGAGGGTTACCTCGCAGCAGAACGATGGAAGTACTTTGTCATTTTGGATGAAGTCTACGTCTACTTAAACGATTGCAGCACACCCCGTGCAATTTTCTACCGTCCACGTGGAGAGAAGTCATATCAAAAGTGGTCCAAGGAACGTAATGAAAATTTTTCAAAAGGATTTATGGTGATTGCGGGATACACGTGCGACGGCAAGCTCAAAATCCGAAGAGTGCACAGGAAGGATAAGGATGTTCTCTTTTACTGTCAGCAGCATGTTCTCTGTCTAATTTTTCACGAGGAAATCCTCGCATTGTATGGAGAGAGCAAAAGCAAAGGGGCTGCATCAAGACAAAGTCTCCACCCATACACCTAACTCGGCCGTTCAATTTATGTTGGATTTGGAAGATGAAACTGGAATTCACGTTATACCCTTTCATGATATCCTTGTCAAGTCACGAGAATCTCCCCAATGGATTTCTGTGGATTTGGATTATTGAAACGAGCCCTTGCTCGACGCCGTCTAATAACCATTGAGGGCCTCTGAAAAACCTGCAAACAGGAATGGAACAATATCAGCTTCGCCGTTCTGCAGGGATCACTTCTACAGTGGAAGAAACGGTGCAGGGTGATAGTACACTACCAAGGTCACCAAATACAACACGATCGTTGGAGAAAAAAGTTTTTTTTATAAACTTTCTTTTCCAAATCGTTACAATAGATCGTAATCAACCTTCTGTAAAATAATGAATG